>CM027570.2:12975343-13081201 GCA_015852605.2 Populus deltoides
TTTCTTTTATCTGTTCTTTAACCTTGACTACGAACAGGCATGTTTTACTGTGAATTTAAACAAAAATAATATTTTTTTTCTAAAAAAAACCTATAATTAATAGAATTAAACTTTTTAATTTATTTAATTAAAATTTTAAAAAAATTAAGACAATCTCATAAATCTTGGATCAAGAATTAAACAAATTAATTAAAATTATTTTGTCTAAGAATTATTATCTTAATATTTTTAAATAAATATGTTGTCTAATAAAAGATAATTTAAAAAAAAAAAAAATTTAGTAAACATAGAATTTATTACTTTCTAACATTTATCTATTTAAAGGTTAGAAAAAAAATTCTGCCAGCAGGGTAATACAAGCCAAAAAATTCAATTGGTTCTAATTACCGGAAACGAGAATAAATCGCCTGCCGTCCAACCAAAAAAAATGTTTTAACCGCTAAGAAAAATACGTGTTAACCAATCTCTATTTTACGTTAGATGAGGGACTAAAAATAGGTTTAAAAAAATGTTTGATATTACAGATAGTATTTTTTAAAAAAAGTGTTTTAATTTAAAATATATTAAAATAATATTTTTAATTTTTTATATTAGTATATTAAAATAATAATAAAAAATCTAATTTAAAATAAAAAAAACAATCCATAAAAAAAAAAAAACACCAAAAACAAACACCGCCTGAAAGTCCGAGAAGTTTTACTGTGGAAACTGGAAAAGCAAATCCAGTAAGTGTTGGATGTAAGGGGAAGGAGATTCGGCAGGAGAGAAAAGCGACCTGAGAACTCAACTAGTACAGGAGTTACGTGGGCCCCTACGAGTGAGTGGGTGAGATTGAAGGTGAGCTCCAACGTTAATATTTCGGTACTGTTGTGGAGGTGGATGGATGGGGACCAGTGAAGTTAGGGAGTGAGATTAGATACTTGGAATTCTAGAACTTTCTGCTGTGGAGAGAAAATCACCATGGGGCTGCGGACAAATTTTTGTATGAAGTATTTTAATTCTACTTTAAACTATGTTTAAAAGCGATGACACAGCCTCCCTCCAAGGAACAACTATAAACACTTTGTTTAAATATTGCATTGATACAACTAAAAATGTTAAATAGATTTTTTTTAAATTTAATAACAGTATTAAGTAATTGCTTGGAAAATTATCTCTAGTATCCTATAATTAGCTGGTCAAAATTAAACTTGTTTATTAAATTTTAAAAAAATTATAGTTTTTTTTTTTAAAAAAATTAAAATTACAGAGAAATCATCTTAAGAGGGGAACTAAAGAGAGATTTAGCTTGAAACTAAAGGGTTTACTTCTTTTTCGGGGTCCTCGTGTCTGAAGCCCTTATAGTTACTAAGACGATAATCATTGAGGCTTACATATTAGTGTAATCCAAGGTCCTGTAGACAAGGGCGAAGCAAAATCAACTCCTGACACCCATGTTAATAAAAAAAATTATAGTTTACATCATAAATTTGAATGAGTATTATTATACCTAACAATTTAAAACAATTATTTGATTATACAGACTTATTATTTTTCATTTAATACAAAAGTATCTAAACCTATTAAAATTAAAAATTGAATGGACCTACGTACTCACTGGGCCATCAAGATTATTACTATCTTCCCTTATATTTGGTCTCACTTCTGCTTAACACTTCAATTGTAAACTCATAAAAGTCGCCATTGAATTAATGAATTTACAAGTACTTTTATTCAAGAGATGGTAATGATAGACATCATAGCCATCTACTGTTTATCAAAAATAATACAAAAATTAAACTTAAATTATTAAATTAAACTGATTTTTTAACATGATTTCCGAAAATGTATTCTCAGTATATTAATCACAATCTTACAATCCTATTTTTTCCCTAATTAAACTTATTAATAATACAACTGCACTATTTTCTAATTAAAATTAAATAATGTAAAGATAAGCCATTCCTCTGGCTACTTCATGCACAAAGAAATTACTTTAAAAAATTATTTGGGAGAATAATATGAAACCAAATTTTAAAATCTTAAATTATTGAGTCGAATCGTTGTTTGACACTGGCGGGTAGTGTGTATCACACCACAAATATATTGGAGAGAATTACGAGGGAATGAGGCGGGTTCAATTTTCCATAGCTGAGCAGAAACCTCCAATCAAATGAAGGACGACGTAACCTTAGCCGCATGCATGACTATCAATTTTCCCAAAGCGAGAAAACCTCCAATCACATGTAAGACTATTGCAACCTTAGCTGCATGCATGATTATCACTACCTAGCCTATATAAGGCTTGGAGACATTTATACCAAGTATAATGAGAAATTGAAAAATTATTTTATAAAATACTTTTAATTGATGTTAGTAAAAATATATTTAATTAAACTACATTAAATCAGATTAATAAAACATTATTTAATGTGTTTGATTAAAAATGCTTTAAAATTAGTTATAAAATAATTTAAAAATTATATATTATATTTATGATTTTTAATTTAAATATTGTAAATTTTTAGCCGTTCGGAGCAGATAGCTCCACTATTCACTATAGCTCCACTATTCCATCACCTTTCCCCACAGCCAGCAAAATATTGCTTCTACAAAACCTACAACATAGCTGCAAAAATTGATGGGGTGTTTCACACTACTACTAGTATGAAACCACCTTTTTTCTTAACTAGATGAGATGATAATATTTGGGGCTGCAGGGTGAGGTCACATTTCATGGGCCAGCAGGTGAACCTGCCCGCGGGGCACTACTTATAAAAACTCAGAATGAGCCCAGGGCGTGAACCCTTTCCTGCGTGTCGAAATCCACACAAGAATCGAATTCCAAATCCAGATCCCAGATTCAAACTGAAACCATTTCAACCCCCCCTCTCTCTCTCAGAAATCTAAGATAATAACAGTAAAGATAATAGAGGTTGTCTGATAATCTAGTTGGATCTATTTGGGATTCAGTGGTTGTTACAAGGATAAATCAAACAAGAATCTAGAAGATGCTTCTGTGATTTATTCGACAAAAAAGAAAACACCTCCTCAATTCTCTCATATGATTCATGCAGAAATCATGATAAAGAAAAAAATAGACTCTCTGTATCTTGTCAAATGAAAGCAGCCCCAAGAAGACTCCTTTATTCTAATAAAAATGATCACTATGGCGGTGGGAGATTGAACGATCCAGCCTTTCTCCAGTGGAGTGGACAGAATGTAGGAGGAGAGTCTAGCTCTTCCTCTTCCCAAATGTATTCTGTAACTCAAAAAAGGGTCGACTCCAAATAATATAAATATTTTAAATCTAAATTGTATAACATTCATCAGATCCAAATTACTTAATTATATAGGTTAAATATATTTAATATTACAACAAAATTAAAAAATATATCAATATTAAAAAAACTATAGATTTAATTTTAGAATTGATAAAACTTGAACTATTCTTATTTATGTATTAGTATTATTATTATTTTTATTTATTAAATTTTAAAAACATATATTGTCATTATAAAAATCATAAATTTGATTTAAAAGATAAATTAAAAATTAATATTAAAAAATTCAAAATGGATTTAAAATAATTAAAATATATAACCCTCGGGATTTAAATAAGTGAAATATTATTGTTACATTATAAATATTATTATTTTATTATTACTAGGTAGCCAGAGGACTCCGAGAAAGTTAGGTATGATGTAGGTAGCGAAATGGTGAATCGAGGTCCCGGTGACTCGCGGTCCAGACTTGCCATTTGGTCCTGGAGGTCGAGATATTTAATGCTATTATTAATATTATTATTTTACATTTTTAAGAGAAATTATTAATAAATTAAAAAATATTATTACGATTAAAAAAAATCATAGGATTTAATTTTAAAGGTGAAAGAGAAAAAATTATTGTTGTTGTTGTATGTTATTCTTTATTTGATTATTAGTATTATTCTTATTCTAATTATCATTACTATTATTAAATTTAAAAAAAATATTATTACTACGAAAAAAGCCATAGATTTGTTTTAATTGGTAAAATTAAAATTATTAGTAATATTATTATTATTATTATTATTATTATTATTATTATTAAATTTGAAAATATATATTACACATTAAAAAAGAAAACCATAGATTTGATTTGAAAGATAAAATTGAAAATTATTATTATTATTACCATCATCATTAATAAACTTGAAAAACAATAGATTTGATTTAAATTAAAATTAAAATTATTAGTATTAGTATTAGTATTAGTATTAGTATTAGTATTGCATTAGTATTAGTATAACAATATCATCATCATCACTACACAAAATTGAAAACCAAATATTATTACTATTGAAGAAAAACCATAAATTTTATTTCAATTGATTAAAAACTATAAAAATATAGGTCGAGACAAAAGTCTCATATTATTATTTTGCTTATTATTAGTGGAGTCAAACTCAAAAAAACTTAGGTCCTGCTAAGGGGCCACTCAAACCTAAAAACACAAATCCGATGGAGCACCGCATCTATCGCACTTTTGGTCTTGTAGGGCATCAATCCAAGTTACTTGGGCCTGGAAGGTGATGTCATACTCCAAAAACTCTGAGTCTAGCTTAGACCTCGGAATCCGGGGAGGGGGCACAACTGAACTTGTAAAAGTGGAAGTTTGGCCGGGAAGAGAGACACATGTTACTTGGTTTAAAGTGGAATGTCATACCCAAAAAAATACAAGTCTTATTATCTTCATTGTTGTTGTTATTAAAATTTTTAAAAAATATTACTACTGTATTGAGAAAAATCATAGATTTAGACTAGAAGAGTAAAATTAAAAACTATAAGAACTTAGGTCGCATCTTTAAGATATTACACACATATTATTATTGCATTGCTACTATAAATATAAAATATTTGGAAAAAATATCATTACAAAAAAAAACTATAGATTTAATTTAAAAGGTAAAATTAAAATATTATTGTTATTATTTTAGTATAATTTTATTGTTATTGTTAATGTTACTATTAAATTTTTAAGAGACATGATTTTATTATAGATACTTTTATTATTGATACCGGGAGCCATACTCAATCAATCTCATGTCAAATCATCCACCATCGAATCTAGCAAAACTCCAAAAGAAATAATTAAGTAAGTAGCTCAACGCAGCCACATAAGATGAGACAACCCAAAGATGAGGATGAGAGCAGTATATACTCGCCTAGAATGAAGAGAAATAGCAAAGAACCATGTCATCCACAAAACAACCAAAATCGAGCTACCACGCAACACTGAACGGTAGTAAGACCGCATTCGAACCACCAAACCTACCATACAAAAATCGAGAGAATGTCGCCGACAGGTACCAATGCAACAAACAACCTAATAACCTACAACATGCTAGTGTATACCACAAAAAAATAGCAAAAGCAAACCGCCAAATTTACTTATTACGAACCAACTAAACTCCTTCCCGATAACAGCCGTAAAATCTACAAAAGAAAAAACATTCACAATCCACTCGTGAGAAAACTAAACTTTTGGGCCTTTTTGTTATAATTATAGTTTAGTCTACTCACCACTGCTGCATAAGCAATAATATCATTTTTGTTTACACTGTGAAGCTATTTAACCCAATGTTAAAATGCAATTATTTATAAAAGAAATTCAAAGTATCAATAAAAAACTCAGCAAGCATTAATTACAATAAACCAAATAAATTGATAATTATTTATATAAATAAATAAAAGCAAAATGTTAACAATAATAGAAAAATGGAGATGATATAGGTAAAACATTAATATTGTAATATGAGTGATTTATTTGGTTGTATTTAATGAATTTATTTATGAAAGACCAATATGGAACGTAACTCGACATACACATGCAAAATGAATAAAAATAAAAGAAAAATTACATACTAGGATGCACATCTAAGAATAGGAAAAATAAATATATATTTAAAAAATAAGCTTAACTATATAAAATATAAAAAAATTATAAATAAATCACGCCAACCCTGTAAAAAAAAACTAAACATGCTCAATATAATAAAAAAAAAAAATCATCATCTCAAAAGGCAAATAAGACAAACAAATTACGGAGAAAGAGTACAACTCAAAATAAACATGAAAAAATATTAAAAAAAACATACAAAAAGAAGCATCTAAAAAAGAAAATTGGTATAAAAAGAATGAGATGGGCAGGCTGTGGGTCAGGTCAATCGGCCTAACGCGCCTAACAAAAAAGGGTATACGCCAGCTTTTTTTCCCCTAGTTAATACAGGAATGAAAGCGCGTCTGCTCTCATTCTTTGCCAAAAGCACTACACATCATCTAAAATTACTTAGAATCAGCCACGGTGGTCGAAAACAAGACTCTTGTATTTCTGACTTATTTTGACTCAAAGCGGCCTAGAAAAAAACGCTTTGGAACCTCGTTCAAACAAATCCATAGCCTTTAAAACTTAAAAACCGCCCAAAAAATCCATAATCAACTTGAAACTGCACCAATCTTTCAGAAAGCTCATGTCTATTTTTACAAAGTACTTTCAAGGTCGAAAACGCTTAATCATAACCCTCCCTTCATCATAAGGAAATACAAAAACATAAAACAATTGTTTAGAGTCGCAAAAATCACTGCAAGAATAAGAATTTCCGCTTAAGTGAAACTCTCAGACCCCTCTCCTCCACTAAAAAAGATTGAAAAGAAGAAGAAAAATAAAGTATGGTATCAAAATGCACGTTTAAAAGTTAGGAACCAATCAACCAAATAAATTAAAAGAGGTGCTAGGTAATAAATAAACTTTTAAATAAGTTGCGTGAGCCACATGTTACCTATGTTTTCTACTTAAAGTCCTTCTCTTTCTTTCCTAATTCAACCGTAACCTCTAAAATACATAATTAGGTAAAATGGTTAAGCTCAATTCGTAGGCCAAAAGTTTTTATGGATCACCTAAATTTTTTTAAAACTCAGTATTATAATTCATAGTAAAATGAGAGAGAAAACAATAAAAAATGGTTACAGGAAAATGCCTCACGATTTATATTATTGGTAATATGAAGCGACAGAGAGAAAATGTTCAACTTAGGAATGCTTTTTCTGTCTTGCAGTGGGGTAATTTAGTTATCTCATATTTAAAATTTTGATTTCTCACCCAGTTGGAATTATAGTTTCTAAAGCTTGTAGGTAAGTGTAATTTCCTCTTAATTTTTCTCTAATTTTTTAGCTGAAATAAAAAAATACCTCAACGCTTTTAAAGTTTTTTTACAAGTAGTTCAATATATCAACTTTTTCAGTAATTATTAGTCATAGATTATAACTTTTTTCACTTATATCAATATTTTATATCCTATAGATTATAAATTGGTTCTTGAATTTGAATCTTATTACAACATCTAAAAGAATTTATTTATTTTTAAACATATAAAAAAAATCTGATAGTTATTGATTAAAAAAAAAAACAAAACTTGATGAAAGTATATACACTCTTTTTGAGAGTGACTGTGAATCAATCCTCACTTTAAAATTATTTTTAAATACTCAAATAACATGACTGGTTTCTATAGAAAGATAATAAAAATTATAATGACATGAACATAAGATCCAATTGATGACAAATGTAAAACATGTATTAAAAATTAAAATAAATTGATTACCTATTAATGATTAAAAAACCAAAAAAAATCACCGAGTTTAACTGTGTGAGACCATGTTTATCCTTTCACAAATCACTATTTGTACCAGTTTTTCTGTGTGACTTTTGCTCTTGGTTTTTTTTATTTTTATTTTGGTTTTTTGGCCATCCACTTAGTTTCTTTCCAAATCCTAAAAAAAATTTCTTGTTTTGTCCTATATTTTTTCATCCTTTGATTACCTTTATCACGTTCTTGAGACTTTGAGATCGTTTCCATGTTGAATGACATGTTGATTTGGGATGGGGAGAATTTTGAATTATAGATAAAATAAAATTAAAAGAACTTGGACCAACATATATTTGCGAAAAAATTTTTCCATGTTTACTGTTATAAGGTGTGTAAATCTACAGTTTAATCTCTCAATTTTAATTTTTTTTTTAAGCTGTCACATATGATTGTTGAATGTTCATTTAGATCCTAAAAGTTCATTTGTTTACATTTGATCCTTGAAACTTGATAGAGAAAAGAGAAGTTCGCTGAAAATCTTAAGGAGAGAGAGATTTTGGGTAATTTCGGATTCTAGCTGCCAATAACTTTTAATTTTAGTGTTTATAAATTCTCATCTTCAATAAATATATATATTTATATATATAAAATAGATCTAAGCTTAATTTTTTTATTCCATTTGATTTAATTTTGTGTTTTTAGACCCATTATAATGTAATTCATTATGAGAAATGAGGCTATAATAGTTCATGTTAGTTTTTTAAAATTACCTTGATAGTAAATCTGTGTATAAGTTCTTCATGTTAGTTTGTTATATCTTTTAATACATTACATTTCAAAAAACATCAAGGCATTATTAATTTATTTTTTATGAAAAACTTGAAATAAACAACATAGCTAAAGATAAAACATAATTTTAAAAATACATTAGTAAAAAAATTAAAAAATTTAAAGAGAATTTATTCCTTAACAACTTTTATTACAACTTATTAATTCATTTAATCTTCACTGTACTCATTAACTTTTCAATTCTCAATTAGAATTTTTCATGATACCAAAAAAAATACATTTACAATACTAACATATTTTTTATGTGAAAATAATTTGAAATCTCACCCCCATCGAGTGAGATATTAAAAAGAATCAACATAGAAAGAAAAAAAAAGGCATAAAAGACTCAAAGAAATACATAAAGATATATAATAGTTTGCAGGATGTGTTAATTATATTAATATACACCTCGAGTGATAGATCCATAATTTTCAATAACAGGTAATGAAGAAATAATTTTAATGTATTTGGAAAATACTAAATAATAAAAGATAATACAAAATAAATAATTGATAAATGTCTTCATAATTATATAACAATGGCTTCACATATTTAAAAATGTTGCGTGCTAATTTAGTTATTAATGTAATATTTTAGAATAAAAATAATATATAAATAAATTAATAAATATTAAAGTTTAAAATGTCTTTAAATAGACAACCATATTTAACATTTGAATCAAAAATAAATTATGTTAATAAAACCTATATCAACAAAGATAGTTGGGCAAAACACTAAAGAGAGATAACAAACTCATTTGTTTAGTTCACTAACAAGCTTTTAATAGTATTTTTGTCTCAACCTCAAAAAAATCAAATGCCTTGATGTTGGGGGGTATTTAGATTTTTTCATAGAATCCATTAATCAGTAAAGATTAATCATGGATATGTCTTTTTTAATTTTAAACACAATAAAATTATAAAAACACTCTGAGACAAAAACAATAAAACTACCCTCAATGTTTTTTTTTGTCTTTTCAAAATAGGGAAATTTAGTATAAACATAGAAAATGATAAAAAAAGAAAGTAAAATGCATAGAGAAACGATCAAAAATTCCTTTGAAATCTAAAAAAATAAAATTGATCTCAAAGAGGCTTTTATATTTTTACAATGATTTTTTTCGCTATTATCATGTTATCCGGAGATAATGATTATTGACCAAATATAAAAAAAATATGATTGGTATATGCACAACACTAACATCAAATGGGACACTCAGTCCCTACGCCGCGTGGCGCTCCCAAGTCCAAAGCCCACTTATGTCAAGTCACTTTGAAGCAATCGCCAGTCCACTTCTTTAGGGACTCACGCGAAGGTGGTGGTGGGTGATGCCGGCTGGGATTTTTTTCTTTCTCTTCCCCTAAAACATAATAGACTTGTCCACTTTTATTCTTGTATTTCACCCTCGGGTCTTATTCTTTCGATTTCAATTTTCTTCTTTGCTTTTTGTAAAGCTTTATTTATTTTTAATTTCATCCTTCAACCCCACTTTGACATTTCTTATTTGCAACTTAATCCTTATTCTTTTGATTTCTGATTTTCTTGGTTTTTTTTGTAAAAGTTTTATTTATTTTATGACTATCCTTTAGTCCAAATTTATGGTATATTATTTTTAATAATGACCCTCATTTTTTTATTTTTTTCCTTTATGAAACTTATTTTTTATTTTGACTTTCACCCTCAATGAAAATTTATTTTATTTTTTACATCAATTTCCGATCCTTATTTTTTTATTGTTTTTGGTCTTTTTGCTAAATTGATTTTTCTCTTCAATCTCACTTTTCAATCAAATATAAAACTCCTTTGTATTTCAATTTTCATCCTCGTTCTTTTTAATTGCTATTTTTTGTTTTTAATCCTTTTTTATAATTGAAATTATTTTTTCAATTTCATCCTTCAACATTTGTTTGAGAATTGAGTTACATTATTTTTCAGATAATAGTTTCAGACCTACGAATGAGGTTTGAAAAGTTATTATTTTTTTTAAAAAAATGGGCTTTATGATTTTTCTTATTTTTTTATCTACCGGGTTAGTCAAGATTTCATGATCTAGGCTATGAGTTTAATGGGATAGCAGGGTTTGTTTAGTTAAAATTATTTTATAGGTTTCTTATTTTAACTGGGATGAGTCAAGACCGATTTCTTTGGTCTTTATTTTACCCCATATTATCCTTTTGTGTTTAATGAGTTTAGAATTGAGCTCATCATTTGTCCTCCCTTTGGAAAATAATTTTTTCCCTATAAGGTTATTGTGATCATTTTTAAAAAACTTTGTTTGTCTAGTGTTATTGCCTATTTTTCTATCATTTAATTAAAATAGAACCCACTTATTTGACCTAGGTCAAGGTCCATGACCCGTTAGAATTTTTTTCTTCTTTTAGAACGTGTCAATTTGAGAACATTGGTGCCTCTGAAAGAGAAAAAATTAGTCTACCTGGGACTTTATCGGTCCACAATTGTTAACAATACAAAAGGAAATTGTAAGGAACAAAAGAAATTGTGATTCTAAAATGGAAAATATTAAAAGCTTTTTTATTTTGAGCGTGACAACACTTTTACATACATCTTTATTAATTACATTAACAACATCTTTCAATCCCGCATATACAATCAGATTAACAATATGTGCACAACATGTTACTATGCATGAAATCATTTGACAAGATATGAGTTACCTAAACACTAAGAAGAGTCAATTTATTTGAATTTGCATTGTCTAATGTAACCGTTAAAATCTTATCAATTCCCATTCTAACAAATGGGCTCTTAATTGTTTAGCCAATTGTTTCACCTTTTATGGTTAGGAAACTTGACAAAAGTTTAGAATTTTTTTATTCATGTCCAACCAATATTAATTTAATAGGCATCAAACACATATAATTAATATTTTAGATTGATGTTCAAGTATCGGTTGGTGATGCTTGTTAACCATTTACATAAATTTTCAAACAAGCTCTTCAAATCATCAAACAAGAGAGTTTACCAAATCTAAGTTACATTAATCGACAAAATAATTTAAACCCTTGATTCTCAATAAAAGTTAAAAAAGACATTTATAGAATTTTTGCTAAGGCTTTCCTTAATTACAATCCAAATTGGAGAAAATAAAAAAAGGACCGCAAGATTAACTTAGATTCTATATATTGGAGTTTGGTGGATTGGGTCTTAGATCATAAAGGAACGAAAAGGGGGAGGGGCTATAGGTGATGGATGTTAGGGGAGGTGTAATCTTGCCAAAAAATAGAACAAATTACAATTAATAGATTTAAAGGTTCAATTTGTTGTATGAAACGAGGAGAACGAGGGGGGAGATGGCAGAAGGGAGGTAATGTATTGATCTCTTAAGTTTCAAGGGGAGATAATGAGGGGAGATAAATGGTGAGGAAAGGTCGAGGGGAAAGTCCTGGATGTCGTTAATGGGAAAAGGGGAAATGTTATAGGGTTAGGTTAGTTTCAATTTATACCTTTTTAAAGTTGATTTACATTTAGTCCGTCTTGGTTTGATTTTATATGGTTTTAGTTTCTAAAATCAAAATTGAATTGGACAGAAAGGATTTTTCTAGTTTTAAATTTGTTTTTCTAGTTTTTTTTCTCTTGGTTCGGAGTTTTTCAATTTATTTTTGATTTTGTGGTTTTTTTCCAACACCCTAACAAGGACAACAATTAGATAATCATTTTGTTTATAACTTTGTTTCTTTTTTCTTCTACCTTTAACAATTGTGAATTCTTTTATTTACTTAAAAAAATCTTCTAAGAAATGACTATGCACCTAGGCCTCAAAACACTATTTGTTATAATAGTATAATGATGGATTTGCCCCAAGCTATAAAATATGATTCGATTGTAATTTTCTATTTTTTAGGGTTGATAGTTATTTTACCTTTTTTTCAAGTAAAATGACATAGTTGACTCCCCCTAAAAATGAAAACAAAAAAAAAAATTGATATCCAATGGATTTTTAGTGTTTTCGATTTTTTTACGGACAGAAAAATATTTAGTTACAACTTATGGAAAAATCTACTAAACTATCTTTCGAGGCTTCCGTCTTTTATCATGATTTTGGTTAATATCAATTTAATTTAGGGACATTTTTGCAATGATTAGATATTAAATATTATAAAAAACATGTTGATGTGTGCACAAGACACTAGTAAGTGAGCAATGCCTTCAAAGGCTGCGAGGCCTTCCTAGTTACTAAATACCGCCTTTTACCGCGGTGTTTGAATCGCCTTGGCATCCCCTCCGTGACGACGGCGCATGTAGGCTAATGAACCTACTCACGATTTGGCTAATGATCTTTTTTTTCTTTTTCCTCTTTTATTTTTATCCCCTTCAAAACTTCGAGTTGCCCTTCAATTTGTTACACTGCCAGTTGGTCTCTATTTTTTTATGACCATTGTTTTATTTGGAATAATTTATAAAATTATAATTCTTTTTCAATTTCATCGCTATTTAATTTTTTTTTATCTTTCAAATTTAGTCCCTCATTCTTTTGATTACTATTTGTTTTATTTGAGATAATTTTTAAATTAATTTTGTTTCACAATTTCATCCTCAAGTTTTTTTTCTATCAAATTTTATCCTATTTTTACTTTTTTTTCTTTCTATATAACTTTTCACTAATTTAAGAAATGACCTACTTAGCTGGTTCTTTTTATTTGTCGGTTCTTTGTTAATTTATTTTGAAAAAATTTTAAATTTATTTTGACTTTATCCTTCAACAATAGACTCTGGTTGAAAATTGTTTTTTTTCTTCAGGTTCCATCCTTCGAGGTTGGAATTTTGATATTGAGATTCATGATTTGTTTCAATTTCCTTTATATTCTTTTTATCATTATCCCACCATTTAGACAGATAAAGTTTGGCAGATAACAAATTGCCTTGAAGTTTTTTAGTTAGATCATTTTTTAATTTAATATTTGTTACATTCTGTTCTTTAGCATTGGGTTGTTTTAGAAGTGAGCATCATAATCTTTTCTAGTCTGTCCTTTATATAGAGTTTATCTCATTCACATGATCCAGTGCATAGAGCTTGGTTGGCTTGCTCGGTTTACTAATTTTTTTATTGGTTTTTTTTTTCAATTCCATCCCTTCGGATATGATTTGTTTGGAAATAGAATTTGGTTTTTTTATTTGTTTTTTGTTAATTTATCATGATCCCGTTACCAACTTACATATTTAGCATGCTCATATAGATTTAGCTGAGATTGGTTTTTCTTCTTTTATCCAGTTTCTTTTCTTTTTTATTTGTCTGGTTGGAATCCCTAGCTTCATCATCTTTTCACTACGGTGACCGTTTTTTTTTTTTGCAAATCCTAATGATTCTTTTTTTTTTAAAATGGGTACATTAGCTGTCCATTATTTTTTTATTATTATTATCTTATTAGATTATACCTTCTTTTTCGCTCAATCAGAGTCGGGTTTTTTTTCTTTTAAACACTCTTGCATTGTACAAGCACCCTTATTTTATAACCAATAAAAAAATTTTACCCGTGACACAACGTCAACCACAAATCTAGTTATTCAAGAATCTATTTCTTTTTGCCACATATAAGTATTATCTAAAGCGATAAGAGCTATAGTTCCTGATCCTAAACTACGGAATTTAGAGAGCAAACTAGACATCGTGTCATTGCGATGCTTTGAATGTAACATGTTTGTATAATGTTGCGAGTTTGTAAAAAAATCATAAAAAATAAAAAAAAATAGAGAAAAATTGTTGTAATTCATAATATTTTTAAAGAAAAAAACTAAATTCTCAATAACAATATTAAAAAATAAAAATCGACAAAGATAATTTAAAAAAATCATAACAAAAAACAAAAGGAAGGAAAAAACCGAGTATATGGAAACATCTGTAGCAATCTATAGTGTTTCATGAAAAAATCTACAATTTTAATTCTCAACCATAATCAATATTAATACATAATAAAATCAATAAAGACAATTTTGAAAAAAAAATTATAACAAAAAAATTCACGAGAGAAACATCAGAGTAATCCACGGTATTTTAAAGAAAAACTACTTAAACTAAATTCTCAACCGCTCAATATGAAAAATATAACCGCAACAAGAACAATTCTAAAAAAAAACACAAAAAAAAAATAATTTTTAAAAATAGAAAACATGGGAAAAAACATGTGGAAATAGTTCAAATTCTCACCACTCAATATTAAAAAAATCAACAAAGACAATTTAAAAAAAAAAAAACATGTATGGAAACAATATAGCTCACAATAATGGGGAGAAACATTGTAGCAATACAAAGTGTTTAAAAAAAACTACAAACTAAAATTCTCAACTAGCTCAATATAAAAAAAAAAAAAATGACAATGACCATTCTGAAAAAAAATTCATAAAAAGAAAAAAAAACCATGGGGGACACATTGTAGCAATTCCATAATGTTTTAATGAAAAACTACGTAACTAAATTCTCAACCGTTTAATATTAAAAAGATTAACAAAAATAATTTAAAAAGGAGAACACAAAAAAAAAAAGAATAAATAAATAAATAAAAACAATCTTGGAGACAAAAAAAAAAGATTATGACAATCGAAAACAATATTGAAATTGATTTTGGTTGAAACCATGATATATTACAAAAAAATGAATGTGCATGTTCTTGTGCATGTTGCTCCCTCTTATTACAAAACTTTAAAATTGTCAAGAGTTAACAACAAACAAGCTATGGCTGCTTACAAGTTAGAAGTAAAACTATCAAAACAAGAGAGGGAAACATAAAACCAAGGAATAAATCGAAAGAAGTGAACTATGGTCATTCCATATAATAATTTCAATCGATATGGTTTTATTGAAATGGAAGGGGTGATTAAGATTTCTATTTACTGGTCAAGAGGGATCCACTCCAGTTCTACTTGTAGTTCCCAGATTCAACATTCTGGAGTTTCATGAGATCTCCTGTTTCACCTTCCCGTCAACAATGTTTATGATGCTATCATCTATGAGGGCGTTGTCGTTTGATTTCAGCCATTTTCCAATCTGCATATTTCCAAACATTTCTGACCCCAAATGCATACTGATGTGATCAATGGCTGGATGTCAACTCTGCTTCCCCCATTATGTCATCGGCAGAAAATGTGTCATGATCAAAACGCTCTGCAATGCATAACAAACAAAAGGTAAAGGCAAATAGTTGCCATGAGCAAATTAGAAAAACAAGAATTTGTTCATTGACGGATAAAGGTGAAAGGATTCATTTAATGAGATGTAGCAAAATAGTTTTAGTAATAAAAATTTATAGCAAAAAAAATAATACAAAAGTATTCTTCCCGATTTCAACACCCTGGATGTAGCGTGGTTTATAAAGACAACACAAGCTATGTCCCCATAGTTTGTAAAACCCAAACTGGACCCAGCATGGTGACTGAAGGCCAACGTCTTTTGTTACTCCATATGGGATTTCACAAACAAGTGCACAATCACCGCCCCGGACTCTACAACAGCCTTAGCTGCCACATTTCTGTTTTAATCCTAATCACTAATTTCTTCCCTCTTCAATTAAGCTTGTTTCAAGTTTCTTCTTCCCAATCAACATGAAGATTTCCCCCGGGTCACTCCTTTGAAAGAATCAAAGATAAAAGATTTATATGAGAGGAAAAAAAATTACTTGCGTGGTAAAACTCTAGATGTTGATGGCTGTGTGGATGGTTATCTCCAGACATTGATGGTTGTGTGTATGGTTGGGGCTATTGCGTTTTGGGTGGAGAGGGGGGAAGGGGAAGAAGGCTGTGATGTTATGGTGGCTGGTGAAAGGTGTTTTATGGAGGCAGATGGTGATTTGATGGGAGAAAGGCAAATCGACAGGAAGGTGGGGGTGGCATGGCTGTTTGAGGGTGGTGGAGAGGAGATGGTTTGTGGCAGGTTCTCTCTTTCCTTTTTCTATTTTTTTTTAGCATTTGATATGTTGCAGCCTCCAAATTTTTGCAGGTCAGGGAGCTAACCCAAATTCCAAAGCGTTCCCCTCTCCCTCTTTGATTTTTTCAATCTAAATATCCAATAAAACTAACAGATGGCAATTTGATCAACTGCAACCTGTACTGCCCCTTATCTAAAGTTTTTCAGGTCAACTTCGAGTTGACTCTCCTGACCTTCCAGGACTTAAAACAAGCCAACTCCTGGATTGGGTTTTAAAATGATGCTATATTCAATATGCCTATGTATTCAAAATGAATACATGAACACAACCCTATAAATACTACATATGGGGGATCAAATAGACCACAATGGGTTAAAAAGTAAAAATAACTAGGAAAATAGTGAATTTCCATCTCCAAGTTAAAAAAAAAAAACAGCTAAAGAGCTTTACTCTTGTAGCTTTGGATCCATAACTGGATGAATAGAAAATTCGAATGCAACATCATAAAAATTATAAACAAACTTACCAACTTTATGGGCCCAAAATCCTGTGGAACAGATAGCATGAGTTCTTCATTCCAGACTGGATTCAAGTTGCTCTTCATCACGGGTGGTTTGAGCAGTCTATTAACACAAATCACATTTTATCATTAGTGACTAGCATCAAAATCAAAGCAGCCCCTTCACTTTCTTAATTATAATATAATATTCTACCAATCAAAAATTGATCCGTCAGAATGAAGATGTATACAAAACATTTATTTGTCACTTCAATTAAAAAAATAATTATGAAACTGCAGTCAAGATTTTACAAAGGTCTACGGGTTGGCCAATAAATTGAATGGTATATTGGTATCAACCATTTATCAAATGGTTGTGATTAATATTATCCTTGGTAAAAATAGACAAAAAATCTCTATTTGGCATGGCACCAAAGATCCGCACCTGATTTTGCAAATAGAAATTCTTATATGAACTTGTCTCAACAAAGAATTTGGAGAAATAAAAGTGGAAAAAAAAAAAGATACAAATTTCACTAACTTGTTTCCCAAGAGCAACGATCACATAGGGATCACTTGACATCATATCTCTAATAGCTAAATTTGTACCTTTATAACTTTAACCTTCAATATTCCCATAAACTCTACTATGCCATCCTGTAACAATTTCTCAATGTTATCCAAGTATGAAAGAGAGTATGGAAACAAAAAGGTAAGCCAAAAATTTACTACCAAATTCCTGTGAGACACCCTGAATTTGAAACTATCAAAAGGTTTGTGGATACACTTGACTTGAGAGGAAGAGGAGAAGTCTTCCCGATGTGATCCAGAAACTAGGTTTCAAAATTCTTGAAGCTCATACTTTGACCTGTGAGCGGAATAAGATATGTAAACACTATTAACATCCAATCTTTAACATCAGTAACTTTCTAATGATAACACCATGCTTGATCTAATCTACAAAAAAGTGACTTGAATCTTTCCATAAGTTTTATACTAGTATGGAAAAGAAAATTAAAAAAAATGACTGGTTAACAGGGTGACTGTTTTAAAGCAAATCATTTCTAACCTGATGAACCTCAAGCTCCTCATTACTGGAATTTGGCCCTGGCTTTGAAACTCCTTCAGGTAAAAAGGCCTCATAAATTGAATTAGCAGACAAGTTTCCCTCCAACTTCAATCATGGCATCGATTTCATCATCAGACCATTCATCCAATGTCACGGATAAAACCTGAACAATCCAAATTAATCATGTTCTAAACAAAAGAATCACCCTGTTTGAACATGGTAAGATCAGCTATAAGCAAACATACAAACATCAATTGGAATTCAACTTTAAAAAAGGCACATACATACATGAATGTTTTGTGTGGAAAAAGACACATAAGAAGTCAATCTTATTTCATTTTGTAAACTCAAAATGTGACTAACAATAACAAAACAATAAAAGAAACTTAAAAGGTCAAATATTTACACAACGACTAATTCATAAGCTTTTGTGACTAATTCAGATTAAACAAAGTGGTTGCTGTCAGAGCCAATGAAACAAAGAAGTCCAACATAAAAACAAGAGACTAATTAAATACAATAAAGAATATAATTAGGATCTTATTTTTCTTCTAGATCTAAACATGCTCCCGAATCAAACATGGACCATATTCTGGATAATTCAACCATTCATTTTGTGCTCCTATAACCAATTGATCTTTCTATTTTCCTTGGAAAATAACTTAAAATTATAAATCACCAAAGATTGCAATTATGCAAGCCACATGTACTTATTGCAAAAAACCATACATGTCATATTTGTTGCATCTTATGATATTTACAAATTACATTAATAAAACATGATAATAATTAAATCCATGGTTTTCTCATTAATTTTTCTTGTTTATTCTTTTTTATGATCTTTAAGTTGTTTTAAGAAGAATAAAATCCTCAATCCCATTCCATCAGGAGGGACTGAAGTGAAGCAAGGGATCATTCACCTAGGTTTAGTTTGTTTGTAAAGAAATTTCTCAAATTGGTGAGACAAAGCGACAAAAAGTGTTCTTAAAAACTTTTTGACAAGGAATGGAGAAAGGCTAAAATGGGATTGGTATTTGATTGTTAAAAATTTTGATTTTCTATGATTATTCTAGTCTTTTAGTACAATTGAGTAGTTTTCCTGTCCTTATCAGGACTTTGACTATCAAATATTGGTTTTTTCACTTTATTATTTGTTTTGATGTCTATATATAAGCAACCTAGCTAGGCATTCAATATGTATGGTGCTTTGATTCTTCAATAAATTGATTTTCTTGTGAAATTGATTCGTGCATATTTTTGTTTTCCTCAATTGGTTCTACAATAATTCCAACCTTCCCTCATATCTAATATCTAACAAATTATGTTAATCTAAGATGGGGATCAGTTGTAATTTTTCCTATCCTCCTAAGATAGGGACATTCTCTCTTTCCCATTTATGTGAGATCTATCCTTTAAGTTTCCAAGTTTGATTTTCTTTGTTCTTCACTTACAGTCACTAAATTCTAAATAGTTCTTTGTACTTTTGGTTATTCATAATTATCTTTTATTTCTCTGTTTCTGGATTTTTATCTCTACTTGTTTCACATTGTTTTCTTCATTATCCTCAGTTTATCTTCACTTCTATATCATTGTTTCCAATTCTAGATTCTAATCTAGGGTTATAAATTATACTAAGTCGCATGGAGGTTGATGTTAATATCATGCTCTCGATCAATGAAATGAATCAGATACAGCATATAAAGATGGAATGTTGGAGTGCATCACGTGTATTATCATGAGTTAACTTCTCCCTATACTGAGCCATAATGCTCTATTGTATGTTGAATTATAATCTAATGAAATTTCTAACCATTTTCTCAAAAAATAAGGTTCTTCAGTTTCATTTCAAAACTGAAGCAAGTTCTTGTGTCTATTACCAAATACAAGTAAATATTGTCACTCAAATTGCAACGCCTAAACATTTGGATTATACTTCCCTACAACAATTGGTTCCTAACATTGAGAAAATAAAATTAGAGGCAATATGGAATAGTTACCTTGAGATATGTGTACCAAGACTTCTGTGCACACCGCAGCATTTTAAGCATATGAAAACCCCAATATTTGCTGTATCTGAGGAAAGAGAGTTACCAGATTTCTTAAAAGCAAGGGGGTCAAAAATAAAATAACCAACCTCAACATGACTTCAATTTAAACATATGCACAAAATATAACTTTTCAGATTGCTAATAAGAAGTGTGCATTTAAGCTCTGTTAATATGCATATTCACAGCCACAAGGCATTAACATTATTCAACTTACGCCATTTTGGATCCGAGCACCACAATCAGCCAATAGAGCGATTATCACTTTGGAGCAATAGATCTTTTAATCTTCTTTTTACCTTTGCAAAAAACAACAAAATGTAGTGATTAAATATATAGAATAGATAAGAAGATCTTTTATAACACGATCAAATAAATTGATGCTGAAAATGGGAAAGGTGGAAGAATAGATGGAATGGGAGGTATTACAGTCATTAAAAAATGACAAAAGGTTGGCTACTTATTTGCAGAAGATACAACAAAAGGCATCAAATCATACATACTTATTGATCCAGCAAAAGCAAAGTGTCCAAGTTCCAACAGAAAACAAAGAAAATGCATTGTGTAATTGATTTATCTTATTTCATTAACAAAAGCAGGAGAATGGTGAAAAAATAAAGGAATAGAAGCATTGTGAACAATCTGGGAGTACTTTCATTCCTCCTCTAATCATTCCTCACATCTAACAACAGTTTGGTGTTACTTTCACATCATACACTAAAGATTTTCAACCAGTAGCATGATTGCACATTTGTTACAAGCTAAAGAAACGCCAACATGATTTTCTTTCGATGAAGCAATGTAGTTTGTAGAATAAATGCAACTTGGTCAGCCTCAATAAAAATGAATGTCAAGTAGAGATACCCATGAGAAATCTACGCAGTACATTTCAGTTAACCAATAGATAGGGCAGTCCAATAGTGTTCAAGCAATCGTCAAGTTTCTTCAACATAGCAAAATGATGGAAACTCTTAATCATCAGTTACTATACAAGTTTCTAGAAAGGGATTTATCAGAAAGAAAATCCATCATAGCACTTCAGTTCTGCTATCTTACCAAAATAAAGCCAATACTCCATATCATGTCTAAACATATCACAAGTCAAACTGATTTAGGCAGGAGTGAATAAAATTCTAAATTTCAGATTCAAAAGCAAAAGATTTTCAGTATCCATGGTCAGACTACATTCTTAAAGTTGAGCACACAATCAAAATGTTGTTTCATATAATGATACTCAAAACAACACCAACTAATATAGGTTCATGGTATGATTGGTCACTTTGACATCCATTGATTTTCCACAAAGAATATTTAAGTTCCTATGCTGAGAAAGTTCCATTTTTTCCTTGGTAGAGAATCTAAATCAACAAGGAATAACGGGAACAATCCACTTTCACATGATGATAAACCTCTATGCAAAAGCTTAGCAAGGGAAAAATCCCTAATTTGCCTTCCATCTTCTTCATAAACAATTCAGGGCTGCTGAGAAACCTTTAACATTAAAAACATTCAAATTACAATAGCAAACCTGTGACTATTCTTATGCTTTATTGCTACTTCACCAGCAACCTGAGGGCAACCTGCTGAAGCTCTGACAAATGGCTCATTGCTTTGCTAATAACAAAAATCATTCAACAAAAACCTGTCTCCACCAAGTTATCTGCACAAAATGACTATAAAGAAAGAACCCAGTTCAGTAACAATAATAGAAAACTAAAATATTTGGTAAAAAAAAGTACAAATTCCTTTACCTTTTCCCAATTTTTAGAAAACATAAAGATATCCCAGGATTTTGTGCTTGGCAAACTAGCAAAAGCAACTGTATAGCCAAGGCATAGAGAAGGAGGGGAAAATCAAAAAACTAAAGTAGATGCTCCAAACCAGAACTATTGACCCACCACAAATACCATATAACAAAATACAAAGATGGTCAAAGTGTCCAACAGAATAATTACGGCCAATTTTCCAAGACCCTCGTGATACAACAAGTGTCCAAAACAAATAGATAATAGAGACACACTAAGCAGCCTTGACAACTAAAACATTAGGCAGCTTTTCTGGTAGAAGTTAGAAAAGGGGGAGAAGAAACCAGTTGGGTGCGCTAAAGAGGGTCCTAAGGTGTGGCTGGTTGCGCCACTGAAAAGAAAATAAGCAAGTTTAGGTTCTTGGTGCAGATGGATGCTAAGGACAAGAGGAAAGATATACTTGTATCGTTTGTGGAGGCTCCTTTCTGCAAAGGTCCCATGACACCTATAAATAAAAACAAATGCAAGGCTTGACATTAAAGAACCTAGATATCGCAACTCAAAACAGAGTAGCAAGGGGGTCAAAAAATTCAAAGCTCTTGGGTAAAACTCAGTAAGTAGGTTCATCTGTTTTGATTGAATTTGTGAGCATCCAACAGTAGCCATTTGAAGACCAACTAGTTATCCAGTGAACTAGTTATCCAATGAACTGTAAGCAGAGTGGTTTTGACCTCCATGATGAAGCATGTAGAATGCCCTCTAGCAGTGCTACAAGCCCACGAACCTGGAGCAGGCATCAACATGTATTATGCCAGAGCAGCTTCAGCTACTCACAAAATGCTAGGCCACTAACACTTTCTAATGCTGTATCTCCAACAATCACCACCTCTTAGGTATTGTCACCAGTCGCCTGTTATATCCTCACAAAATGAAAAGCGACGTCTAGCACTGTTTTCCCAGTTCTATGCTAGCATTGTTATTTGCTTGAATTATCTAAACATTCAATAACAGGAAACGATAAAGTTTAAGCTTTACATTGAATCGGATAAATAGCCTGTTTATGGTCAATAATTCAATACCATAAATAACAATATTTAAGCTATCAAATCTACTCGTCATTGAAAATAGAATAGTATAATCCAAAACTGACATGATTGGTCCCACTAAAAAAATGAAAAACTAGATAAATTCAACCTAAATCAGAATTCCAAAACTAAACCAACACTTAGAAACCACCGATCCCAATGTCTCAAAAACAAAAATTACAAATAATAATAACAGCATGACAGACCCAATGAACACCAAAATTCAAAAAGAATCATAATAAACCGAACATAAAAGTAGCTCAACGATCTGTTTGGATGCTGAGAAAACGCAGGAAAATAGGAAAAGAAAAATATAACAGAGATGGAGATGGTGGTTTGCGAGATCCACGATTTACTAGAGAAACAAACAGATGGTGAGTATAAGAAGATGAAGAAGAAGGTCTAACTTCTTGCGAAAAGGATAGCACCGTAGAGAATGTTTATGACTCGGAAAATCTCTGCAACTGCTCCTTGTACAGAATGTTTTCTTTTTTAATTCAAGTTTTAAGTAAAACTGGAATTGGAAATTGGAGTCAGGGAGAGAGAATTGGAATGATCTATATACAAATATATTGAATGACAGAAATCTGAAATTTGATTCAATTATTAATATTGCTGAGAGTAATAAGATTTAATTGTTTAAAACGCAATATAAGAGTTGAATGAGAGAGTTGTTGCTAGGGTGATTTTTATTTAAAAATATATTAAAATAATATTTAAAAACAATTATTTTTCATGTTAATAATTGAAAACAATTAAAATATAAAAAATTAATTTTTAGCCAACGGTTTAGACCGAGTAATTAACACCATGTTAAAATGAACTTTACATAACTTGTCACCTAATAAGCACGTCAGAATCTTCCACGTGTTTGTATCCAGTACTTTGTTATCATAAGTTTTTCCAACAATGAGGGGGTATTTAGATGGTGTTTGGATAAGCTGGTGCGGCTGCGGTTGAAAAAAAAAGCAGTGTCACATATATTTAGCTAACCATGAACCACAAGTTATTTGTGTGTGGGTTCCAAGAAAACTATGGTTCAAATGCAAAAGTGAAAAGCAACTACACATTGCTTCTCATGCATTTCTCCTCTCTCCATCATCGATAATTTTACAGTTACTTTCAAGAACAACCCTTACTTTCCCAACCTGCCCTATCCCTCTTCTCAATTTCCCAACGGTCAAAAAAAACCCAACAAATTGATGGTGGAAGGTTGTTGCAGAGATCAATAACGTCCGGTTCAACATTTCCCTAAACCCCGGTCCTTCATGCGTTTCACCTCTCTCTCACCACCGAAACTTTGCCCAGTAACCACTGTCAATTACGGTCCTCACAACCTCACAAATTTTTTTCTTGTTTCGGTTACAAATCTATGTAATTGATGAACTAAAACCCCAATTTCCTTCCCCTAAACGTTTCTCCTCTCTTTCCTTGCTACAACCCCATTTCTATTTTGCCCTAAAACCACCAACGCGAGCAAGCTTCTTCCTCTTTGTCCATTCTTTCCCAACGAAGATCAAAAACACAAACCTTCACCGATCTGTCCCTCTATTGTTACAATTACAGAAAACCCCCAAGAGATTCGTGCTGGGAAAGTTCTAAGAGTGAGATACTAGTAAGTATTGTGCGTTCCCTTTGTCAATTTTGTTTCACATGTTGCTCAAAATCTAATTTCTGTAATGGGTCTCTATTGTTTTAGTTTTTGCAACAAAGTTGCAAGAAGTGACCGTGGTGTTTGGAACAAAGACAGAGACTGAGGTCAGTTCCTGCCTTGTCTCCATCTTCATTTCAGTTTTTTGTATATGAAACATTGCATGTATGTGATGCTGCATGCTCTATTACTATTAACACTGCAATTGTTGAATTGATCTACAAATTTCATTGTTGCTGCTGCTTGTGTTCTATTTACATGCTTCATCAAATTTTTTAATTTATAGCAAATGTCATTGCTTCTTCTACTTGTCCTCCTTTGCATGTGTTTTTAATTTTTTTCTATTTGAAAACCTGCATTCCTATGATGCTTCTATGTACTGTGTTAATCATGTTAATTTTATAGTAATTGTAGCTAAAAATCTATTTTATCTTCTGGGTCTCAATTGTATTTGTTTAGGATACAAAGCCGGAAACCGCGGCTGGCTTGGACACCTAAAGAGATAGACGAGGTAAGTTCCTGCTTTATCTCCATCCCATTTTCAATTTTTAGATGAAAAATTGCATGTCCTGGTACTGCATGATCAATTCCATGTGTGTTCGCAATTGACAAATTCCATAGCTATTGCCGATTGTCTTCTCATCGCGCCTTCGTTCATTTGTTTTGAATTTAAAAGAGTTTAATTGCTTCCATATACCGCTTGTCTGCCTGTTTTTGTTCCGTTTCGCTTTTTTATGTCTACTACCACCGACAATGCCTTCCGGATTATTTGTTTACTGGAAACAATGTCATGCTTTGAAATTTCATTTATGTGTTGTTCTGCATCGTCTGATATGTTTGCTATGCACATTGATAGTGTTTCGTTTGAGCAAACGGTGATGCCTTTACTCGTTAGTGTTTATTGTAATCGTAATGAGTGCCCCGTTAGCATGTCGGCAGATTATGTTTATTTCTACTTGTCAGCAAATCAAATCGGAATTTTGAGTTTCTTTTTGTGTTTGAATGTCGAAAAGAAAGCGGGTTTCTTTGAATGTAGAAATAGATTATGTTCTCTTGTTTTTTCCCTCTTTTAGCTTCCAAACAACATGATGGCAATGAAGTGTTGCTTGAAAATTCAAAAATTATCTCATGGCTGAAACTTAGTTTTCTGAACAGTTGAAAGTAATGGGTTGCAATTAGTTTTCATTACAAATTAACATGAACATTCTCATTCAAATACATGCATGGTTAATGTTTGTTGTTAACCACACAACTTTTGTAAATGTTGAACATTGAGTGTTTTATTAGTGTTTAAGTCCACGATTTACTGTTTTTTTTGTAATTCATATCAGTTATTGATTTCAAACTTTTGTTAAATGTGTTAAAAGATATCATGGAAGGTCTTGAATCTTTTGATAAGGCTGCTTGGACAAAGAAAATGTTGCATATATTTTGTGATATATGCATTAAGGCAATTGATATGGGAATGAGACCTAATACTCATTTCGATAAAACAGGGTGGAAATTTCTTATAACATCATTCAAAGAACAAACTGGCCATGCATTCACTAAAACACAGTTGAAAAACAAATGGGATAGATGCAAAAAGGATTGGAGGATATGGAATAAGCTGGTTTCTGAAACTGGTGTTGGCGAGAATAGTGAGTTCGCACAATCGCGGCTAGCGATGGCTGGAAACAAAAATTCCGGTACATTCCTTGTCATCCTAACAATTTCTTTTATTGTTGTCAAATTCCAACCCTAAAATTTTAGTAGTCTAATCCTTCATTACTTGATTTAATTTATATGCAGGAAATTAGAGGAGCCAAAAAATTCAGACGCCAAAAAATTCGCACATGCCGTACATAGATGCCTTTGAAGAATAAATTTGACCGAATGTATTCCAACATTGTCGCAACTGGAGCGTATGCATAGGCTCCTTCATCAAGTGTACCTGCTGGTAGTGATGTTCATCCTGGTACAAGCAATGTCGACATCGGGCATGATGGTTTGGAAGAGGGCAGCGGTGATTCGGAGGAAGATGTGATTCCAGATTTCCAGACTGGCATGGCTCGAATGGTTGGAGGGATAAATATGTCTAGCAGCAGCAACATAAAAAGCGGTGGCAAAAGAAAAGAACGAGATCATTATGATGTGCGAGGTAGCAAGAAGAAAACAACTGGAATTAGTGTTCAGCTGTTGTCAAGGTGCAATCATCTACTTGAGAGTATGTCGACTAACAGTGATTCGACTTCTTTGAATATGGATCGTGAAGGTTGTAGTATTCGCGAGGTGATGGATGAGCTGCACTCAATTCCTGGAGTTTCAATTGAAGATGAGTTTCATGACTTCGCTACGAGTATCTTAGTCTAAGAAGGAAAAGAGAAAATGTGGGCCGATGGGTGATAAGCAAAAGGTTGAGATGGTTGCAACGAATGTATGCACGAACTAAACGCGTCTTAACGACATGGTATGATTTAAGTTTCTTAATCATTAATCAATTAACTATGTTCAAGTGCTTTGGATATTTATACATGTTTATTTTTTTGTTGCAAAGTAATGGGATGCCAGTTTTTAAAAGAGTAGTTTTCATTTGCCGAAGTTTGTCCGAGACATTATATTATTCCACATTTCATGTAACGACATATAAGCATATCCATTTCATGTGTAATTTATGTAACGTTATATTTATTAAACCGCTTTCGGGAGTTAACAGACTTGTATGAGAAATTGCTGGTTGTAATGTTGTATTTTATCTAGGAATTACAATGTTCAATGGTTAATGTTAAATGGTTGACCCTTTAATGGAATTGGTTGTTAATTTACCTTCACTGTTTTGTTCCCTGTATTTTTTTCTTTGCTGCCATGAGGTCTGATGGGAATAATAATACATGCTGCTGGTGTTTCTTTTCTTGGCTGTATTTTTTCCATTAGGTAGCTAACAGGAGCTTGTGGTGTCCTAAAAGAAACCCCTTTTACGATTCTTTGTCTGTCTTTTTTCTTTGCTGCCGTGAGGTCTGATGGGACTAATAATACATGTTGTTGTGTTTCTTTCCTTATTGGTTTTGTTCCATTGGATTAGCTACTTTGAGATTGATATGTACGGTGATTCTTTCCTTGGGGCGTAATTTTTTCCATTGGATTAGCTAACGTGACATTGACATGTCTGCTAGTGATTCTTTACCCGAGATTTTTTTCCATCAGGGTAGCTACCTGAGCTTGTGATGTCCTTGAAAAGAAACCCCTTTTTGCGATTCTCGTTGATGTTTTTTTCTTTGTTGCCGTGAGGTCTGATGGGACTAATGTTGTTGGTGTTTCTTCCTTTTCTGAAAGCTTGGTCTTGCTGCTGGTTTTTAACTTTTAACTCGCTTTTATTCCTTTTAACTCGGTGTGAAAGACTACATGGCGATGATGGTGTACATATATGAGCTAAAAGTAACATTATATGCTACTTTTACAAAGATATACATACATGTGAATGTACTTATGTTGAAAGCTAAAAAATTGTAAAATAGACGTAAAGAGCATTGAAATTTTTCTATATAAAGAGGAATGTTTGCATCATATTTTTCACTGAAGTAGATTTCTTCATAACAAGCTTCCCAAACCTCTCGGCTACATTTTATACAAGCAAGTAGAATACTCTTTTTTTGGCTTTTATGGTATGGAAAAAACTTATGTCGCACCAACTCTTTGATAGTTTTTTTATTGAATGATATTTAATTATTTAAAGTTTTTATTAACAACATATAATTTTTTTTCTTGTTTACATGTAATTGAAGTTATAGATGATCCACGATTTAATGACGTATTTAATGAAGATTTCGATGGTAATTGTGATAATGTAATGAACCGCATTGTAGACCAAATTAATTATCCTAGTTGTGAAGGTAGTGGTGCTTCAATTGATGGTGCCATAGATGATAGTAATGGAAACGACTCGACGTACAGTAATGACCATGATGATGACGATGTTGGCGCCGACGCGATGGTGACGAAGCATTTATTATAAGGAGGCATTTTGATAGGAAAAAATTAATTATATGCACATCCGAGCTATAAACACGTATATATTAATTATATGTATAAAGAACCATGTATGGTTTCCTATAACACGAGGATGTTGCGTTGCCTGAGGTTTTAAGAGGTCATTGGAAACGAGTGTTAACATGTTCAGGATGGACGCAACCATTTTGTTGAGTTTGTGCACCGAATTAGAAACGCAACATGACTTAAAACCGTCAAGAAGAATGAGCGTTATTGAAAAGGTGACAATGTTTCTATTTACAATAGCAGTTGGGGCGTCAAATAGACAAGTGCAGGAAAGATTCCAAGATTCGGGGAAACTATTAGTAGATGTTTTAAAGAAGTGCTTAAATCATTATGTTTGTTTCTTGTCATGGAAGTCATAAAACCAGTAGATCCACAATTTACGAGCACACCAAGAGAAATTGCTATGAATCCAAGATTTATGCCACATTTCAAGGTAAGATGAATTTTTTTTATATAATTAACTAATTTAATTAAGTTGTTCAGAGGAGTATGAAATATGTTATAAATGTTTATGAGTATTATAAATGTTTTTGTGGCATGTAGAATTGTGTCGGTGCAATTGATGGAACACATGTTCATGCCTGCATACCATCTGCAAATCAAATTCCATTTATTGGACTAAAAGGTGTACCAACACAAAATGGCATGGCTGCTTGTAGTTTCGACATGCAATTCATGTTCGTGTGGGCAGGATGGGAAGACAAAGGCATACGATACGCGTATTTTTCTTAAGGCTATTGACAGTAGCAATATCAAATTTCCAAAACCTCCGGAAGGTTGTGATTTTGACTAAATTGAAGATTTGGTAATTGAAGGAATATAATTTTTTTCCAGTTTTGTTTAAAATTACATGTTATTTTTTTAAGACAAATACTATTTGGTTGATGCTGGATATCCAAACGAGTATGGGTATTTGGGTCCCTATAAAGGCGAGAGGTATCACTTCCAAGAATTTAGGCGTCGTGGACAACCAAGTGGTCGGAAAGAAGTGTTTAATCATGCACACTCGTCACTACGTAACGTGATCGAACGTTCTTTTGGGGTATGGAAACAGAGGTGGAAAATTTTGCAAAACATGCCTGCTTATCCATACAAGACACAAGTTGAGATTGTAGTTACATCAATGGCACTACATAACTATATTAGAAGGAGTTCGCAAGATGATGTAGTTTTTTCCGAGTATGATCACAACCCCAATTTAATTCCAGATGACTTTTTACCTGATATTGTTCAAAGCCTACTGTTCAAGGCTCACAGAGGCCTTCACGTATGGATTTTGTACGCGATGGAATTGCAAATAGTTTAATGGAACAATAAAGGAGTACATTAATGTATGAGGATTTTTCATTTTGTTATGTAATCATAATTACAAAACACCTATGTTTTGGAATTTTATATATATGCGTTTATCTATGTCCTTTTAATTAATTCAAATCAAATATAAAATACAAAGCATATTAACAAAAACAAGAACATATTTTTTTTAATCACGGTTTTACCAAACACAAAACTGCTTTTTTTTCGACCACAATTTCAACCACAATATTTTAACCAAACACCAGAAACTGCTTTTTTTAAAACCACAACTTCAACCACGGGCTTTAACCAAACACCGCTTTTTTTTAAATCAACCTCACAAAAAGCACTTTTTATTAAACTGTTTTTTTTACACCACAACCACAAAAGCTACCGCAATACCAAACACGCCCTAATCTTTTCTAAGTTACGTTTTGGTTTGTATTTTAAAATACAACAATAAATATAGAAAATATAGAAAGTTATCTAGTTAAAAAAATATAAATATAAATAGAAAAATAAAATATTAATTTATTTTTAAAATATTTTTCATGTGAAGTTTTATATTATTAAACAAGAAAATATAATAAAATATTTTGTTTTTGTTTTTTTTATTAATTAAATACTAACTTATAATATGTATTAGTATTTCTCAAATATATCTAAAATTAATTTAAGATATAACTAATCAATTTACAAGGCTTTACGGGCTGGATAAAAAAAATCTAACATAAATAAATGAATGTGTAAGAATTTTTAATGTTGCACGTGTGCGACAATCGTTCTTCCGAGTCGGGATTTCTTTGATAATGAAGAAAAAAATAAAAAATTCTTGTTTGATATTAGTTAAAAAAAAGTCACTACCTCATATTTTGATAATTAAAATCCCTAACTGGTTTTAAGATCTAAATAAGGGGACTAGCTATACATACATAAAAAGTATTACTCTTAGTACACATTACCTAATGTACGCTGTATTGTTTATTTATCTGATATAAACTAAGATGTTGTTGTGTTTTTTAACTGTTAGTATATCTAAGGTTTTAAAAAAATTATTATCAATAAAAAGGTAGTTATCTTATCTAGTTAAAGCCTGGACACTCTAGAGTAAAAAAAAAATTAATTTTTTTAATATTAGAAATACATCTTACGTATAAGTTCGTAATCATTGATATTGAGACTAACAAAATAATTTTTTTTGGTATTTTTAAAATGTAAGCCAAGTTCTCACGATTTTAACAAATTGGTTACTAAATCCAAATATTAAATACGTGAGGATACTAAAAAGTGGAAAAATAAAAATTAATTACAAAATGATTTTTCAAAAATTAAAAATTTATTAAAAAGCGATCTAAGACCGTGTTTAGTAAGACACGTAATAAAATATTTTTATCAAGGCTATTTTAACCATGATGTCAATTCAAAACAAATTATCATTCACTACCTCAAAACCAAAAACACCAACCATCCACACAAATTTTATTAATTTCACTTACTTCATTCAAATTTCATGTCACCCAAATAAATTAAAATAAATCCAAACATAACTCTTGCACCAACATAATGTTCAAAAAAGCAATATCAATCCAAAAATAATCTCACAATTCAACACAAATAACCACATAATTTCAAACTAATAAAAAACATCAAATCAAATTAATAGCATCCAAACAATTCAAATATTATACAAAATATTTTGTTCTAAAATTTCATAATTTTATAGCAATTTATCCAAAAAAAGATTTGAGTTTATAAATCAACCTTTTAAGGCGTTTGAAATGCTCAGGTATATGATAAAAAGAAAGAGTAAATCTCTAATATGAGATAAATACTTACAAATATCATTTTGTTAGTGTATATATTTTATAGCTAATTAATTGGTTACATATGATATTGATTTTATTTATGTAAAAATATTTAATTTTTAATAAAGGTTTATTCACCTTTAATATTTATGAAATATTTGATTAATGAATTTAGAGTGAAGATAAAGTTATTAGGACAAAAGTATTTTGCAAAGAAATTTATAAAGTAGTTATAATTATGAAATTCCTATTGTATCAAAGTATTGTTCTTAAATATTTCTAGTTAATGCTCTATTAACATTGGACATTAATTCGAGTTGTTGATACAAATATATTATATTCTTTCTTATATTAAAAGAATCAATTTTTCTCATAAGTTAAGGTATAAAGGATACCTAAAACTAATATGCAGGTGCTTGTCAGATGACATGTATATTGAACTGACTAGCATGAAAATTACACATAGAGAGATCACTTGTATCCATAAAAGACTCATATGATTGTTGTGTAAAAGATCTTTACACTTGAGATGATTAAGTTATCTTATATAGAGAATACTATACTGATCTTGCCACATATTATCCAAATCAAGGATCGCAAATAAGCAAATATTAGTAATAAAATAAATCATATAAAAGTATTTAAACAATCAAAATAAAAATTATAATCTTAATTTAATTTTTTTAAAAAAACTGAATTTTATCCAACCTACCCGCACCCCCAACTAGGGATTTATCTTCTGATTCTACCGCTTGCTCGGATTGAACAAAATGAGGTGGAAGTAAGGAATGGGTTACATCAACCAACCAGATTGGGTGAACTCTATTCCACCTTCCATCCGTAATTATCCCTTTTCCTTTCCATTCCAAAAACAATAAGCATTAATGTCACTATCTCCCACCTTACCTCCCAATAATTTCGAAAAAGAAAACAATAAAACGATAAAAAGGGAAGCAAAGGGTTTGTTGGGCTTAGGTACTTGATGGATTTGAGTGATGGCTTTGATGAATGCAAACATTTATAAACTTAAAGCTTTTATCCATTAATTAATTATCCCAAAAAATACAAAAAAAGGAACGCATTTATCTGTAACCCCAGTTGGTACTTAAGGTTTCATAGCGTATTCTTCAAAACGAGGGGGGAAAAGAGCGAACACATTTTTTTGGGCGAGGAAGGGAGGTCAATGGTAAAACAAAAGTAAAATGCTTGAAAAAGAGAAGCCATGGAGCCCATATGGGCCGGAACACCGGAGAGTCCTTGGATTCCAAACCAAGCCAGTGCCTTTATATAATCGTTATGAGTTTATGACAGATGCTGCCCTTTCAGCCACTACAAGCGACAGACTTCACCTCCACGGTTGACACTAGACACAGCAAAAGACAACTTGCGTTGAGAGGATACAAGAATCATTTATCAATACCAAACAAAAGGTTTCTAATTTGTTTTAATCCATTTGATTATTTAACAGCACAGATGAATGGTTTCAGCTAATCAAGTTCATGTGATGCTGACCAACAACAGAAAAATGCCACATTACCTAACAGGACCACACTGCTGCTGCTGTCTCGATGCTCATAAAGATGCAATATCAGTACACTTCAACATGCCATTGTTTTTTCTTCTTAAGCTGTGAGAGCTTTTCATCCCACTTCTCTCCTCTCTGTTCCGCAACTTTCTTCAGCGTATCTTGGATCCCAGGCATCATTCCCTTGAGTCCACAGAAATATATGTGGGCTCCATCATCCAAGCGTTTGAAGATCTCATCACTGTATTCCTCAATCTTATCCTGCACGTACATCTTGCCTCCACTCTTGTTCTTTTGTTCTCTACTGAGTGCCTTGTCATACCGGAAATGGTCCGGGTTATCCTGAAGATATTTGGCAAATTCCTCATCATAGAGGAGACTGTCATTGTTGGCCACCCCAAGGAAAAGCCACGCAAGACCACCAAACTTGTATGTTGGGACAGCCTCCATAAACATGCGCCGGAGATAACCTCTAAATGGAGCGACACCAGTGCCAGTAGCAATCATTATGTGGGTGGCATTTGGGTCATCCTCAGGTAAAAGCATTATCTTGCCAGAAGGTCCTGCCAAAGATATTCTAGGACAGTTAATGGCTAATAAATCATCATGTGATGCAAGTTATATCCACTAGCCCATTCCAAGAAGCACCCGAGACAATCCTAACAACAATTCATGTGTTTTACCAGCAATTTGGAGACTAGGAGATTGTTTGGCATGAGTTATAGATTGCTCAAAGTCACGACAAAAAAGAATTACTTTAAGCCAGATGCTTTTAAATTGAATGGTATATTTGATAGCAGTGTCATAATATTAGTTTAAAAGAAGACTTTGATTTAAATCTAAAAGTAGCTCATGAATCAATCAACCTTGAGTAAAAAAGTCAACAATCAAAAGGTTTTTTTTTTTTTTTTTTTGCTTAAAGCAAGATTTTGACTTAAAATCTAAAAATAATTTAGGAATTTCAGTTAAAATGATTATGATTTTGCTTTAGTCAAGTCAAAAAAACAACTTGAATCGTTTGTTTTCTAATAACAGTATATCAATAATTAAGCATCAGAACACAAAACCAGAGCATCCTTTGGTTAGCTAAAACTAAGGAAATAAACAAATAAATAAATGATACAACAAAAAATAACAAGTTTCTCAGTCTTTCCACCAAATTAGCAGGGCCATACCAGTGATCTGAACTTTGTCTCCAGGCTTTGAGTTGCAGAGGAAATTGCTGCACACACCACTCTTCGAAGGATCCTCCTTTCCAGTCTCAGGGTCATAATAGACAGCACGGCGGACACATAAACTAGCAGTCTTGCCGTCAAAAGAATCTCCATACCTGGTAGATGCTATTGAATACAGACGTACATTGTGGGGGGCCCCTGGTTTCTTCGGGTTTTCACCCTACGATGCAAAGAGACAAATTACATTAGTTAAATAGAAGCATTATTACCAAAGTATTACAAAAAAAGATGAACAAAATGTTGACTTTAATGCAAAATCTAGAGTCCCACTCTTCAATTAGACTGGATTGAGTAGATCAGGATCTGCTAGATTTCAACTATATCAACTTGGAACTAAAGGGTAACAGCATGCTCAGACTAAAATGACTGGGATGACAATGCTTACTAGAACAGCATATGCATGCTCTAGCACTTCAATGCAATCTTCAACATGCCCAATCCCCACCCAAAACCACCACCACCACCAAAAAGACAGGCAGAAGTCACCAATTTAATGCAAACTATATACATAATGATAGCAGGCCTAGTCGATTGATAAATAACATGACTTACAGGGGGTATTACGCCATAACTCTGTCCTTCCCAGTAGGGAACATTACCACCATGATCAATCACTACATGGCAAGTCTCTCCAGGAGCGTTTGGGCCGACAATCCTCTCTACAGAGACAATTGTTGCTGTGTAAGGTTCCTTGGGCTTGTATGTATTCAATGGGGGTTCCTTGGCATCTTCAAGTCCTAGAGGTGAAACTGCAACCTTAGATCTACTGGCTTGTTGCACAGACATGCATACCGACAATCGTTTTTTCAACCCAGTATTCCTTGATTTCAAATCCAAAGATGAGGCAGGGTGCCATGATTTATCACCAAAGCTTATATTTTGAATCTGCAACAAAATCATGGGCAACTTCCTTGAGATCTAATTAGCATGCACACACACTCATTTACATTTACATGAATGCAAAGCACATGGATGGCAGACACATGTACACACATACACAAACACAAAATGAAAATTGGAGCACATTGAAACGCTTAAACAGGGATAATTGTCCAAATCAGATTAGTGCCTCATCATGTAGAGATCACTTATTGGATACAAAGAAAATTGGCTCAATCACCAGTACAAGATCTATTAAATTAGGATATAATTTTAACCAGTCATATAGCTTAGCAGCTTGCATGTGCAAAAACATATGGAATGACCGGCAACTTCACTTAATGGAAGACTGTGGTAACTAGCAGGGCTTCAGTAACTACTAACAAAGTGCAGAAGCATTTAACAAAATGCAATGTTTAAATTGAATAACAGGATTGCTGCAAGCTGTACTTGTACTCAATAAGCTAAAGAAACTTCAGCTTGATATTTGGATCATTTACCTTCAGTTTAGACATGGGAATGTTCTTCGTCTCAAACAAAAGAGTTCTCTCTTGATTAAAAGGACAATTATTTCACTTGCAAACATATTTGGGGGTGGAGTCGACACCCTAAGTAACCTATGCATGAATGAACTAGCACATGCAAGCAAGGGCAGAGGCAATGCAAAGGCTTGGGTGGGCTCTAGCCCAGGTCAAGATTATATCAATATTTTTTGACTAGTTTTATATAAAAAAATTTATAATTCTCGATTGAGTTATCCAAAAATTCTGAAAATTTACATGGAGCCTTCTAATATGATGCTTTAACTTGGTTTAAAATTTCAGAATTTTTAGAGAAATTCAGAAATTTGATAAAAAAAATTACAATTTGTCCAGTTTTACATTATTGAGTGTAATTTTCAATCCGACCATCAGATTGAGCTGAAATTTTACGAGGGATCTTTAAATATATTGAATAAAATCTGATTAAAATTTTAGGATGAACAGAGTTTGGTAGTACTAACAAAAAAAAACCGTCAAATGAAAGCAAAACAACATATTAAGGGTAAAATGGTTATTTGCCATTAAAAAATAAAACAAATAAATTCTTCATTTCTTTTATACGTTGCCGATTGGGCAGAAGCAGAATAGGAAAAGAAAGAAAAGAAAAGGTGAGAGAGAAAAGTAAGGGGAAAACATAAAAAAAATCCAAAGAAAAAAAATAAGAAAAGTGAGAGAATAGCCTTGTAAACTTATAAAGTCCAACTCATAAAACACTAACCTAAGGAAGAATCAAGTGAAGAAAGGAGGAATTGAGAGAGGAAAAAAATTTAATTACTTTGTTTTTCAGTTGACATGAGATTGTTATTTTATCCCGGTTGAGGGGTTGTTACAATATAAATTCAGAGTAAACTTATAAAGTCCAACTTATAAAACACTAACCTAAGGAAGAATCAAGTGAAGAAAGGAGGAATTGAGAGAGGAAAAAAATTTAATTACTTTGTTTTTCAGTTGATATGAGATTGTTATTTTATCCCGGTTGAGGGGTTGTTACAATATCGATTCAGATTCGATTATAGATGAATTATATTCCACAAAACATCGAAGAATGTAACTTCAATAGTGAGTTTACTTTTACTTTCACTTCAATTTTATGTACTTTCAAATTTATTTTTTAATATTTTGGGTAGTGTATTTGAATTAAAACTTTATTGTTAACTTTAAAAATTAATGTACATAAATTAATAATTTATATTAAAAAAAATTATATATTTATTTAATAGCCTAGAGTAGGAAAAATTCCTGGCCTTGCATGCAAGGGTTTCTTCTTCGGGAACAACTTAATAGCAAGCTCAAAATTAAAGAGCACAAAATCAGTTTCATGTCATTTCTCCTTTTTTTTTTTTAATTTCTTATCAAGTTTGAACTTATGCAGCCACCATTAAGTGTCTTATTCAGCAATCTATTTTCCAGCATTTGAAAGATCACCATACTCTTCTTCTCCATCTATAATAGCAATAAAGATCATGATCCACAAACTTGGAATATCAACCTCTTTCCACATTTCATAACCCTTCAAATATCAAATCCATTTTTAACATAAGTGTAACTTGTAAGTGACCCATCCTCATCAGTTATCAAAGAAAATGTTCAATTCAAACAGAAATTTCCTTTAATTTTTATTTTTTGGACATGAACAAGAATACAAACAGCAGATTTTCTCTATGTGAGTCCCATTAAAAAACAGGGCAGCCCAATAACAAAATCTTAATAACTTTTAAAAACGAAAAATTTGCCCTCGTCTTGCTAAGAGGAAAGGTTGAAGGAAACCAAACAGACCCTTTAATAATCTTCTTCCATGATCATGAAACAAGATTTAAAATTACCTTAAAAGCAGATCTCCTTAGGGTGGTATCGCTCCCAGCAGGAACAGCAAAGGAAACCTGCAGCGACAAAATAAAAAAGAAAAAGAACGATCAATCTCAAATACAAAAGATGAGGCAACTGTTAAAAAAAGAAAAAGAGATCCCAAAGGGTATGGCGTTTTGGAACCTGAGAAAGTGCAGCCAAATGAGCCATGATGAGCAGCAGATGATGAGATTAATTGAGCGAGAAAGACAGAGAGATTAAGAGAGTGATTAGTGAGGTCTTGGAAATGTTTTTTATACTATGATGCATGTGACGAAGAGTTGATGGTTGACTGAGGAGGCAGGTTTATGAGTGAGAGTGATCCTTTGGAGGGTAGCAAGGGGCGGGGGCGGGGGGGGCGGGGAGCCTCTTTGCCTCTTGCCTCTCTCTTTCAGTCTTTCCACCCTCTCTGCTCTCCCTGGCTGCTGGTGCCTAATTAATGTACTTTTTATTCCCCTATATTTTTTATTTACTCTTTAGATTAAGATTATTTGTTAATCTTAAACTAGATTAAAAAAAATTGTCATTAACAATTTAGATTTTCAACCCATCTATGTTTTATTTCCTTCCCGTTCCATATAAGTACCGTTATTTATTTATTTTAAAGGAGTCTTTTAAAATATTTTTTATTTAAAAATATATTAAAATAATATATTTTTATTTATTAAAAATCATATTTTATATCAGCCTGTCAAAATAATTTAAAAATAAAAAAAATATTAATTTAAAGTAAAAATTAAAAAAATATAAAATTTTTTTAAAAATATTTTAAAAATACAAAAAAAAGTTTTATTTAAACTTTCCATGGTATCTTCTTCTTCTTCTTCTTTTTTAATCTAGTTTCTAGTTTATCCCTCGCGAAGTCATGAAAACTTTGACCTGGACATTGATATTTTCTTGGTTGGTACGCCAGGCTTTGAATTTTGTCTTGGTTCCATGATTTTTTGCAAAACAAGTTCCATGATGATATATGCTTGGGGTTTTAGTTGGGCAACCCTTTCTTCTCCATAGCTAGCCTGTGACTAATCCTCGGGGTTTCAATTAGGTTACCCCTTCTTCTCCCCACCCTCTTCTCCCCAGCTAGCCTTCGACTGGGTTATGAATTTAGTATATTTTGCTTACTTTAATTTCATAAGTGATTTAGGTTCCTAAGGAGGTTTGTTTCATTCTAAAAATTTATTTTTGATGAGAAATTAGATTTTATTTTAAATAGATGAGATGCCCAACTTTACTATTTGAAATGATTCCTGAATATTAGTTGGATTCTATATTAACTCTATAATTATTTATAAATATTATTTTTCTTTTTGAGGATTAGGATTTAGGCCTAAGACTAGTATAAATAGGGTTGTTTAGTTGAATTTTAGTGGACTTTGATAGTTTTAATAAAAAGATTATTCTCTTTCTCTTTTTAAAACGATACCTATTACATCAAGAGATTTTTTCAATAACTTTTTATTTCATCCCTCTCATGATTTTCCTTTTAATTTCAGTTATAGAGTTTAGGTTGTGTTAATTGGTATTAAAGCGCAAACCTTATTGGTTGAGTTCATTGATTACCATGGTTGAAGGTTATGGAGCAAGACATATTCATGATAGAGGATGATGTTTTCTAGATAAGGAGGTTCTGACCTAGGAACATGATGTTAAAAAACTAATAATTAAAGATCTATAAAGGCAAGTCACGGGTTTAAACCATAATTTATGGTTCAGGATTTGGAAGATCATGAGATAGATGATTGTAACTCTATATTTAGTTTTGAGAACCCATATTATGAACGATATCCAAGAAGATGACCTCGTGTTCAGGATGATCATCATAGAAACTTAGGTTTTTTAGTGGAATTCTTCTTGGGAACCTTTCGGGGTAAAGGATTTCATAAGGTATAAGAAATCTTTGAGTATAAAGCGTCTCAAATCTTGGATTCTTCAAAGAGAAAATCTTTTCATAATTGAACCTTGAGAAAGCCATTATCACATAATGATGCAACAGGATTTTTAGAAGAAATCATTTATTTTCTAAGTTATTTTTATTCTATTTAGTTTAGGAAAATGTTTTCCTATATGGTATTTTTATTATTTTCCTATTTAGTTTAGGAAATAAAATATTGTGCTTGGTAATTTTTTTTCTTCTATTTAGATTGTGAATTCCTAGAATAACTATATAATTATTTATTAGAATTTTTCCTTCTTCAAGATAAACCTAAGGCTAATATAAATAAGGTTGTTTAACTTATATTTTAGTAGATAATTTAAAGAGAAATATTTGGTAATAAAATTTTGAATTAGAATTTTTGTGTGGTTACCATATTCAGGACAATTCGGGTGCGCTTGTGCTTGTTATCTTTTTTTTATGTTGCTTTCATTTATATTAGCTTGGTATCAAAGTCTGACAATTTCTAATGGTTAGTTTTTGTGTGCTCTTAAATAACCATGGCTGGAAGAGTCCATAGAACAAGACATGCTCATGTAGAAGGGAATGATGAGATTTCCCTCTTTGGAGAGGAGATGTTTAGGAATTGGTCATAAAAAAACATGTACATTGTAGAATTCACCCATTAGTTAACGAAGATGAGGAACTTGAGGGATCATATGGAGAGTGATCATGAATTCATGACCAACTTTCAAAACTTCTTTCAAATGTGAGAGTAGAGGAAGTAACTTTTTGATCAAGATGGGTATCTTATATGCACGGAGCGAATGATAACAAGTTTGTTAATAGTCAAAACTTTCAAAGATTAAGAACACCATAACCATGAGAAAACTCTCAAAATACTTAATTTTATTCATTCATGTATCACTTATAAAAAGGTCATTACAATCATTTATTTAGAATAAATAATAATGAATATAACAAATAAACTAGGAAAATTATTCTATTTACATAGGGGAAAAAAATTTAAGTCCCTACTTGATCATTTCTAGGTCTAGAATTGTAATCTTTATATTAATTATATTCAATTTTTTAATTTCTAATTCGAGTCAAAAAGTTTCAAAGTTGATCAAATGGGTTGAGTTTAGGCCCCGTTTGTTTGCAGGAAAGTAGTTTCATTTTGAAAAGTGGTTTCCTTGGAGAGGAAATTCTGGAAAAGTAAATTATTTTTTGATATTTAGTAGTGTCATGGAAAATAAGTTGGAAAACACTTTTCAGTGTTTGGTTATGTAATGTAAAATGAGCTGAAAAATATCTTATTAATGTTTTTTTTCTTCAAGTTTATTAAAATAATAAGAAACAAATCTTACAAATTAAAAGGTTGAATGAGAATGAAACTGAAAAAAATCTAATTTCATAAATTATCTCAAATAAAATAAATAATAATCAAAATAATAGAGATCAAATCTAACAGATAAAAAAATTAAAAGATGATGAAATTAAAATAATTATAATTATAATTTCATAAATTATTTTAAATAAAATAAATAACAATCAAAAGAATGAGGACCAAATTTGATAAATAAAAAATTCAATTAAAAAAATGATAAGAGAAAAGTAAATAACAATCATAAAAATAAGGACCAAAGTTAATATAAAAATCAAATTAAATCAAATTTTAAAGGATGAAATTGAAAAAAAAAATTCAAACAAAATATATAGCAATCAAAAGTTTGAGGACCAAATTTGACATGATCAACAAATAATATGATATTTCTAAAATTTTCACAACTTTTGCAAAGTGTTTTCTGCCCAAAATAAAAGGAAAACACTTTTCTAAAAATCAAGCTAAATTTTTCTTTGACCGGAAAGTGATTTTTGAAAACCACTTTTCAAGAAATAAACGCACCCTTAATGACAATATTAAAGAGTTTCTCGTGGCTTGAATATTATGCTTTCACATTGAATAAATGTTGGTTTGACTAGCAACATAGTGCGAGCCAATTATCTACCTTGTAATCTCTACATTTCTTAGATCTTTGAAGAGCTTATTTTTTATGTGATTTTTAAAGTACTTTTATGGGTAATTTTATGCTAGTTATCTTCAATTTATTTTATAGTTTTTTTTTAATTTTTTAAGTTTTTATATATGAAAAAATAAAATCATTGATCGTAGGCTTTGATATGAATAATTAGCATTCAATACTTGAATTCTAACTATATTTAGGTTCATGGTATTGAGGAAGCCTATTTAAAAACCAATTCAATGAGAAAATTAACCTTAAAGAGGTCCAGTTGACTTGTGTGCACGTTATAAGAAATGAAGAAATTATCATTTTCTATTTTAAGAACAAGAAATTTCCCTCCTAGAAATTTTAGAAACATATATCAGTAAATCAAGCATAATTGTTTCTGGATATTCAATTTAAATTATTTTAGCAAGAAAAAACAAACTACAAGAGAGACGTACATCATTTATGTTTATCACCTTTTGAAAATAAGTTGATCTAATAGAGAAAATCAGGTTAGAAGTTAGGGATTGAAATTTGTCTATTCTCAAAAGAAAATTAGGAAATCAAATAAGTAAAATAGAGTATTCAAGAGGAGAGCATTACAAAGGACGATAAAAAAATTATTCAAGTTTGAGACCAAATAAGGAGAAGAAAGCATTTGCCACCAAAATTTCACTTTTGATTTTATGGTGTTTGGTTTATTCATTTCATACCAATTATCTTGGAATTTTTTTTGTAGTCATGAATAACTAATCCCAATTATATTTACTACTCAATTTAAACCCTATTTATTAATGATCAATTCTTTTATATGGTTTTTTTTGCCAAATCATCTTATATGAATGTATTAGGATCAATTAGATATAGGTGCACGAAAGTGACTATCTATATAAACATGTATTTAAAGTGTGAGATGACTCACATAACTATGTTTGTGTAACTTGATTCTGAATCACCCAGGATAAATGTCATGTGCTAGCGTCTTAACTACATTCATATTTTCTTTATTCTTAATAACTTCTAAGTGCTAAACTTGAGTAGATACCATGCTCCGTTGAACTTAAAAAAAAATAGGTGAGGACATTTATACCAAATGCTTAACATAGAAACTAAAAGAGAATTAGTATGAAAATGCATCCTCGTACTAAGGACCTTACGTAAGAGTAATCATTCATAACTAGATTCTCAATTTCTATTCAAAGCTATAATTAATTTTATTTTTTTTTATTTTTATACCTTTTATCTTAATTTTATACCTTTCCAAATCAACTTGAAATCAATTTAAATTTGGTTAGTAGTTATATTACCATGTCTAGAACTTGCTTATAAATATTTAAAACATTTAGATTAGTTTAGCATTGTCTACCAATTAGTGCTAATGAAATGATATCTACTTTTCTATACTAGAGTAGATATACCACTATATTATAAAGTTATAGGTTTCCAATGCATTAAAAGTTAGGCATATGAATTTCTCATCAATTTTTGGCATAATTGCCGGAGATTATTTTATTTAATATCTTTTTCTATATTCTTTTTTTTTTTAGTTTTTTTTGTCTTTTTCTTTCTTGTTTTCATCGAAGTTTTGTATGCAAACTCGTCATACGAGATACACCAACCTTGTCCTATTAAAAAGAGCTAATTGATATTTGGAAAACATTGTAATCGCATAGACTTTTACATTGTACATTAGAATAGTGTGGTGACTCTTTTTACCCCCTCCGTCCAAAAAACTTAACACTTACTTCTAAGGACATTAAAGTCTTTTCATATGGCCCATTTATTGTTTTTAAATTGATCAGAGACAAATAAATCTTTTTTCATATTGAGTGTATAATGAAATAACTAAAATACCCTTAAAGATAAAAAAAATTAAACCTAACATTAATAAATATTTTTGTATTTTCAAAATAGTTTTTGGTTATTATAATTTAATTTGAGGGGGGGGTTTGGTATTTGCTCAAATATAAAAAATAATAAACAACTAAAATACACAACTTAAAGTCAAAAAATTTAAGCTTGAAATCCAAAGGTGTTTTCAGTTTTTCACTATAGTTTTTTATTTTTGTAATTATAAATTCAGCTTAGGGACAATTATGTATTTGACTAAATAAATAATAAACAAAAAGGTGGGCACACATGTGGAGTACTAGGGCATTAGTGGGAGGCGCTCGCACCCTTCGGGTGTTGCGTGTGGCGCTTCCCGATGTCCAAAAATACCCTTCCATCATGTTATTGAAAGAGTCATCATGTCCTCTTTTTGTTAATGTAGTGTGTGTTATCGGTGATGATCCGATTTGGTGCTGGTTGACCGTTTTTCTGCTTCTTCTCTCTCTTATCCTAAAAAATTACAACTTGACCTTCTTGGTTGTTAGTATTTCAACTTCAATCTTTATTCTTTCGATTTTTAATTTTTTGTCTTAACCCTTTTGTAGAAGTTTTTATTTGTTTTCAATTTCATTATTTAATCTTAATTTATCAGATATTATCTTCAATGTGGTCCTCATTCTTTGAATTTCTATTCTTTTTCCTTAGTCTTTTTGTAAAAAATTTAGTAGTTTTCAATTTCATCATTCAATTGAAATTGATGGTATTACATTTTCTAATTTGGTCCTCATTATTTTGATTTCTAATTTTTTTTCTTTGTTATTTTATAAATAGTTATTATTCTTTTCAATTTCAACCATTAATTACAACATTGTTTTTATTTTTTATGTCACTTTTGATCCTCATTCTTTTATTTTTTTTCATCCTTTTACTAATTTGATTTTTTCCCTCAATTTCACCTTTCAATCAAATGTAAAATTTATTTTTATGTAAATTTCGATCCTCATTCTTTTAATTATTTTTTAAAAGTCTTTTTGTATAACAATTTTTTTTAATTTTATCTTTCAACATTTTATTGATTGAGTTTGAAAAGTTAGCATAATTTTTTTTATTTACAAAGATTTTATAATTCTCTTTATTGTTTTCATCAGATTTTTTTTTTGGATTTGAGGAAACCTCACCCCCCGGAAAGCACACTTTGTGGGCCCAGGTAAGGGAGTAAAACCCCGGCTGTCCCAGGATCTTACAAGAGATGAACGCCCTGACTCGAACTCAAGACCTGCTGTGCAGATCTCAAACTCTTTGTCATCACGCTTACCCCTTGGGGACTTTTTCATCAGATTATTTCAATCATATGATTTGAATAACAAATTTAACAGGATATTTCAAGTTAACTCAGTTCTAATTCACGCAGTTAAAAATATATCATTGTTTTTTTACTTTATTTCAACACACACACACACACACACACACACACATATATATATATATATATATATATATATATATAGTAGTTCTACCACACGAGTAAAACAAGGCTAGTATTGAGCGGCCATGGAAAACATGCGGGCATCCAAAGCATTTTGAAAGGAAAGGAGATAGGTTTCTTTAGCAAATGGATCATCGAAAAGTTCAACAACTTGCAAGTAACAAGTCGATCAGGAGGAAATGGATGATGTGACAGAAGCGAGGCCTCTTTGGATTCTTTTTTGCCCATCGATATTGGTTCACCATCACGAACAAGCCTTTTAGAAAATCTGGAGACATATTCTGTACTTCCATCTTTGCTTAGCTCACTTCTACATTTCAGGGGAACTTGCTCTGAGGATCCCTAGATTCACAGTGGAGATACTTATGATTTGTGCAGTAGACAAAATACTTGGAATTTAACAATCCAAGTGCTCAAGTTAATTCTTTTTCCTTTTTATCTGAAAGATGATGCCCAGAGATGATTGAATTATTTGCTTTTAGGTAGCATCACTACTTGGAAGCAATTGACTTCCAGGTTCTTGCAGGAATTCTGTCCAGTGTAGAGGAAAAAGCAGTTGAAGAGAGGGATGGTGATAAGCTTCATGAAGCATGAGAACAATTGTGGTAATCAGGCTAGCCGATCGATCAAATTGTTATCCAAAGGGCTTTATGAAGGATGTTTTGGTGCCGGATAATGAGTTGATATTTCCGGCTGATTTCTCTGTTTTTGAAAGGAAAAAAGAGCTGATGCCCGCTAAAATTGCTTCTCATGCTTGGACATCCATTTCTGACAATCACAGGGACGAGGATAGATGTCCTTGAAGAGACCTTAACCATGGATTCAACATATTCGAAGCAACGAGGTACCCAAACGATGTTTTTTCATGCTTTTATGTTGATGTGTTCGATTCATTTGTGCTGGATTTATTCAAGGCTATGCTAAGGATATGTTAATTTCTCGGAATTTACTTTTTAAAAATTATTTTTTAAATTTTTTTTATATTTGTTTGCAATTAAAAAAGTTGATCAAATAAAAAACACTTTCCAGTTAAAGAAAAATTTGACTTGATTTCGGAAAATGTTTTCTTAAAAATTTAAATGGAAAATACTTTTCGAAAGTTATGAAAAATTTAGAAATGTTATATTATTTGTTGATTATATCAAATTTGATCCTCAAATTTTTAATTGCTATATATATTTTGTTTTGAATATTTATTTTTTAATTTCATCTCTTAAAATTTAATTTTTATATAAACTTTGGTCCTTATTTTTAATAATTGTTATTTGCTTTTCCATTATCATTTTTTTATTGAAATTTTTTATATATCAAATTTGGTCCTCATTCTTTTTGATTGTTACTTATTTTATTTGAAATAATTTATAAAATGTTAATTATTAGTATTTTAATTTCTTCATCTTTTATTTATTTTTTTATTTTTTAGATTTGATCTCTATTATTTTGATTATTATTTATTTTATTTGAGATAATCTATGAAATTATATTTTTTTTTTAATTTCATTCTCATTCAACCTTTTAACTTGTAAGATTTGTTATTATTTTATTTTAATAAACTTAAAAAAATAAAATATTAATAAGTTATTTTTCATATTTTCAACCTTAACTATGAATTTAACGTATTCGAAGCAAATGAAGATGTTTTTTCATGCTTTTATATTGATGAGTATGATTTATTTGTCCTGGATTTATTTAATCCAAGTATGAGAAATGACTCGGCCTTGTTTTTGAGGAGGAAATTCACAAGGTCGTTCCTTTTCCTGCTGTCTGGCCTTCCCTCTGTTGCCATCTACAAAAAAAAAAAAAAAAAAAAAAAAAAAGAAGAAGAAGAAGAACCCTATCACGAGAAGAAATCTAGAGTGAAAACCAATGGAAACAAGCATGGGGATTCGGGCTGATTTGCCTTCTAGATTGAGCCACTATGTTTGGATCATGTCAATGGGCTACTTTTGCTTTATTTATATCCTTGAATTATGGGACTTAATTTTTCAGCCAGCTAAACCCATTATTATTGAAAACCCATTTTTGTTGGGTGCCAAAATATTGTTCAAATCAAAATAAAAAATAAATTTTAAAAAAATAAAAAAATATTATTTTAATATATTTTTAAATAAAAAAATATTTTAATTCTTCCTTTTAATTTTATTTTTCACTATCACAATTAGTTTGTGTATTTTTTTACCTATAATATTCGGTTTTTGTATTTCTTTTGGTAATTGTTTTTTTATCCTTAACTTTATTTTTTTTAATTTTATCTCATTATTTTGTTTCATTTAATATTTATATTAATTTTAGTCCCTCGTGCTTTATTGCTATTTTATTTTATTATTTTATTATCATCCATCATTGTTATACTTTATTTAATTTTTATACTAGATTTCATCTTTATTTTTTATTGGTAATTGTTTTCTTTTAATTATGGAAGATTGAGAATTTTGCTTCTTGATTTTTTTAGGTTTATCTTCCGTGGGGTAACCTAATATCATGACTGAGTCGTGAGTTTTGAAGATTAGCTCAATTTGACTATGATTTTTTTTAGGTTTTTTTTTTAAATTGTTTTTTTTAAATTTTATTATTCAACATTATTTTATTGGGTCTTCATCTTTGTGATTTTTTCTACTTTTATTTATATAAATTTATCTCAATCTCACATCAAGGGTAACATATTAGTCAAGTTAACCCAATTGACTAAGGTTTTTTTTCTAATGTATTTTTAATCAATTTTTTTCATTATCATCTTTTATTATCTAGTTTTTTTTTCAAATTGACATCTATTATTTTATTTTATTCTTTACCGGATTATTCTAATCTCATAATTATATCTTGAATTTAAGAGCCGACTTCAATCATATTTTTCTTTTTCCAATACACTTCACCATTTCATTTTTTTATTAGCTATAATACTTTTTTAATTATTATTAATATTATTTTATAATTATATTATTAAATTAACTAAATTTATTAAACTCATTAAGTAAATATCTATCATTATCATAGCATTCTACCAACAACAACAACAAAGCTACGAAAGTGATAGGCTTGGAAGCTGGAGCTGATCATTTTCTTGCTTAGGGCACCGGTACGGTCACAAATATTTAAAAACAAGCTAGCTTTTGAGGAATACTTTTAATCCCATCATGTGCATTATTTGGCCCAATACCTAATCTTATCCACTAGTGAAGCACAAAGTTGAGCTGGATCAGGCCAATACCAGCTGACAAACCCAATAAAAAAAGAAATAAATAAATAAATAAATCATGTATGCCAGCTGGACAGGACTAGCGGTATCTTTTCTTCCCCTATCATATACTATGTTTACCAAAATATCACTGCCCTGTGATGCTCACAGCTGTAGCATTTCCACCCACATTCTTCAGATACTTCTCCCTTACTCTAACCAATAAAATAAAAAAAAAAAAACCTTCGTAGTCAACGTATTCTTGCGGGTCAAAGATATTTAAAAAAAATAATTTTTTAAAATTTTTATTTTTATTTTTAGATTTTATTTTATTCCTTTACGTATAAAACACTTGAGAATTAATTGATTTTAATAATTAGATTAAATGTATGTATTTCTCTGTACGAGAATTTGAAAAGAAAAAAACAGAAGAAGCTGAAACTCAGTAAATATTGTTCTAGGTGGATGCCCAACAGACTGAACACGACACGTCGTTTTTGAAAGGCAAAAAGAACAAAGTAAACATTTCTCCTCCTCCAAAAAAAGAAAACACTCGCTCGTAAATCTTAAGCAACAATTAATACTACTAGTTAATTCTTACCTGCATATACAACAATACTCCTATGGTTATTATTGGTAGTTGATGATGATGGCGATGACTGGTTTTTGTGCCTCATAAAGTAGAAAATCAAAGCGGAAGTAACTAACAAGGCCAAACCCGTGACCCCACAAACCAAGCTTGCTACCAGCAGCACGTGCCTCACACGATCGCCGCCGCCGCCGCCGCCGCCGCCGCCGGCAGCTCTCCACCACGAGGTGTCGTTCGAGTTCATTGCTTTCGGCAATGCAACCCCGGACGACGACGTACTTGTGGCTGCTGAAGATGCTCCAAAGAACTGCTTCATGTCAGGTGGGAATCTCACCCCTGTTGGTGGCATGCTCTGGTACTCAAGCCCGTGGTCAGACGGTCGTAGCTCCCTGGCTTTTGAGTCCTGTACGATGATGATCATGACGATGATCGAGAGCTGCATGTAGACAGCCGTTACTTTGAGGGTGATTTCTTTAAAAGAAACCATTTCTAGCTCTCCAGTCCAGACGCCTCTTGTTTGTTTGTTAGTCTGTTTGGCTCTCACTGCATGTCTCAAAGCAAAATAAAACACCAGTGAGTATTAATAAAGAAGGAGAGAACAAACGGTGTCGGTTGGTCTCGCGCTCTCGCTCTCTCTCCTTTTTTTCTTAATGTGCTTTAGTTTTAAAAGAAAAAACGAAGAAACGCGTGAATGGTTGTCGGGGACCGAAAGTCTTCACAATCACAAAAGGTGTTCATCGCTCTCGCCGCTGCTTTCTTTGTCTTCTACTACCTGCCTGTTGCTGCTACTGCTCAACACATAACAATAAAAGCAACAGAGATGCAAGCAAGAACCAGCAGTGTGATTTTCCTATCTTCACATGACACTGCACAGTGAAAAGGAGGATGTTCCAGTGGGAGATTTATATCTTGCTTTAGTTTTCTAAAGTAAAGCTCGAATCAAATAGCAATTATTTGCTTGCCTTTCATCTTTATGCTAACTAAAGTTATAATGGGGGTATCAATTCAATAACAGGGCTTCAATGATTTGTTTATGATCATAGATTCGTCTTGTACCAGGTGGCCTTTCATGTCTTTTCAGTTTTACTCGACCGTCCAATTTTTAAAATGTAGCTGTGGTCCTGTGGATTCCTATGGCATTTTTGGAGTTCCGGCTCAACAGCTATTTCACTTTTTTTTTTTTTTAATTCTTTTACTTTAAATAAAAAATACTATTTTAATATATTTAAAAAAAAACATTTTCAAATATAATTTCTACCGTATTTTTAAAAACTCCTGAACAAACATAAATTATTTAATAATATTTTAAAAACTACAAAATAAATAAAAAAAAACAAAATAACAATATTTTAAAATACACACTTATCACATTTCTATGTCCGTAAAATAAATTTTTACATGTAAAATAAATAAAAATAAATTTATATAAATAAAAAACAAGTTATTTTAGTTTCAACAAAAACTAATATTTAAAACCTAATCATATAGGTATAGAATAAAAAGTAAAAGTTATTTAACTCAAATCCTATTTATTTTTTAGGTTTCAAAAGAGTTTTTAAAAAATTTTAATTTTTATTTATTTATTTTAAATTAATATTTTCAAGAGTTTTTTAAAAATTTTAATTTTTATTTATTTATTTTAAATTAATATTTTCTTATGATGTTTTCATATCATTTTGATATGCTGATATTAAAAATAACTTTTAAAAATAAAAAAAAATATTATTTTAATATATTTCTAGATAAAAAATATTTTAAAAAACAACCACACTTCCAATTACACTTTAACCAAATTTTTTCTTTGTGGCAGGAAAAACACAAAAACTATCTTAATACTGAATGGTCTAAGATGCTCTCTTTTCTTCCTTTTCTTTTTCTTTTTTTGATAAAGAAGATGATCAAATTTAAATCATGCTATACACCAATTTCCTTACGAACACTTGGAAGAACTTGCTATAGTAATTCCGATTACGATACTGAGAATCACTAAAGCTGTGAAGCAGTCAAGGGCCACGCCTTGCACAACGTAGAAAGGTAATAAGGTATACATACATAAACTCATGCATTAGAAATTCAAAGGAGTCCAAAGCTCCCAAGTTATCACAACCAGAAGTGTAAATGTAGTCCAGACGCAGAGGCATGGAAGTCACTACCGTACCAACCATTTAAGAATCATTCATGCTTTGGAAGGTGAACATCTAAGCATTTTAATGGCCTGATCAACCGTATCCTTACTAAATCAGTGGTACAGCAACTTTTTCTGCCGCTTAGAAGCCTTAATGCTAAAACTAGCCGTGAGGCCTCCCCAACTGCGTGCCTATATCAACATCATGATGAAATTTGCCCTCAGGAGCCAAAGAACCATGCTCCCCCGCCCATCACGTCTGTGGAGAAACAAAACATAAAAACAAAGTCTGCGAGCTTTGAATACAGATGTCTCGAATTCAGGTGTCGCCGACTTGTGAGTGGAAAACAAAGCTTGGGAATGTAGTGGTGATGTCCCTGCTCAAGGAAATAAAGAAAGCGAGTCATAAATCGCCACTAGCATGAGGTTCAACATGGAAATACTTGCCTAACCAGTTACATTTTATAGCCCATCAATGGTTAGGAATGTCCGAAAATTCTTTGGTTGACAAGAAAATCCCATAGCATTAAGTAACATCTAGCGAGAAAGGGAAGTAGGTATGCGTATTCTGAACTCACTTGAGGTATTGAAGGGTCATATTCTTCAGAAGGGATGGATGGCGTAAAACAAGGCTTCTCCACTCTTCTTTGTCAATCTTCCCATCATGTTTTGTATCAGCTTCCTCAAAGGTCTGAAATAAGACTCCAGAATTCAGAATCCAAAATTTTCCACTAAACACTAGCAAGCAAACAAAATAATTTTGAAAGCTTTCAAGAACTGATTTATCAGGCAAGAAGGAAAAAAAATCAACTAATCTGAGGGAGCACCTTGTCAATTATACTTTCTATAACATCATCTGAAAGGTTCATACCAGATTCAGCAAGAGTAGCCACTACCATTTGCTTCACCTGTACATCAACAAGTTGATAAGGTCTTAACTCACCAATAAAATAAATAAATAAACAACTAAAAGTTGTTCAAGAATCAAATAACCTAAAGTTAACCATTAAACAATGAAATTTACCTCCTGTCTTTCAATAAAACCTTGCTGCTTTAGATCGTAAAGTTGGAAAGAAACTGCAATGGCACATAACACATTAACATAAATAGAGCACCAGGTATGAATGCCTGGAAAATTAAAAGTGGTATTTTGAAATTTTTCATCCTAATTACACGCTAAAACATATCAAATCTTTAAGCACAAACAGTATGCCAATTAGTTAATGTATGAGGTACGCTCAAAACAATTATGATCATACATGAGCGACAAAAGAAAAGAAGGGTTATGATAAGGAAATACTCAATCTCAGACATACACGCAATCTTATCATCAATAGGGGCGTTTGGATGAAAAACAGAGAGGGCACGGGCAAACTCTTCAAAACCTAGTATCCCATTATGTTTTGTATCAAACAAGTCAAATACCTGCAATCAATAAGCAACACAAGACAGTAGCAAACAAAAGATAATTAACAAATGGGTCAAAATACTCTATCAGACAATTCATAGGATACAATTGAAAGTAGGTTTTGGCAATGACAAGAGAGAAGTACCCTATCAGCAAACAAACTCTCCTTTTTGTTTGTCTTGAACAACGCCAATTGAAACTCCTCCTGTAATAGGAAATTAGAGAAAAATTCATGTAAGCATTTTCAAATAAATTATAAGAAAGTAGTATTTACATGAAGAAAATGAAACCTGGCATTGTAAGATGAAGTATTAGTTCATATTAAGACAGAAACACAGAGCAAGCTTATGCGTAAAATAAAAATTTTGTATCACCAACTTGAAGAATAAACAAACCTTATTGATCAATCCATCATCAATCACAGCGCTACTGATCTTCTTAAAGAGCTCATATAATGCCTCTATTTCACTTACACTGACTGCATCCAATGTTAGCAAGAACACAACTGTCAATTGAATTATCACTAAGGGTAAAGATATTATGTTCATTATGAAACAAGCTGTAGTATCCTTTTCATTGGAAAATATAAAAGAGCCATCACAATGAGCAAACATCTTCACAACATAAATGAGACCAAAGGCGAAAGGTATTTACTATGTTCATCATAAGATAACCTTTATTGCAAGACTTTCACAATCAAAATCAAAAAGTCAAAGTTTAAGACAAATAGTGCAAAACCACTTAGTAAGACATATTGCATAAAATCTAAGCATTCTCTGTTTACTAAAGATACAAAGAATAAGAAGCGGAGGAAACCCATTAGCAGCATCAAATAAAAAATAAAAAATGTAATCACAAAGATTGGACCAGTGCGTACAGACTGTCTCCCCTTGCAAGAAGCTCGGGATCTTCAAGGCCTCTTGATTGTTTGTATAAATCAAGATCACAACACCGCAGGGAGGGAGGTGATGAGTCCCTCTACACACCGCAACATGATAAATCGTACGCATCAAAACACTCCATACCTGTGAAACAGGGAAATGAGTAAGGTACTCTACACCTAACTTTATGTGAAGATAGAAACAACATCAAGGCAATCAATAACCTTTTCACCATTTCCTGCTTCTGCTAGCCAATCCCACAATTTAAGTTCAGCAAAGAACTTGAGCTCTCAAGAGTATACCTGTTTTTAGAAATAAATTCAATATATCTATCCCTTCTTGATTAATAAAGAAGCATTCAATCAAGAAGAGGAAATGTAGAAAATGAAAAAAGGGATAGACATAGGCCCCCGGTTTGGTAAGAAATGACAATAACATGGGTCAGTAGGTTATGGAAAAGGGAAAAGAGAAGTAACTAAAATTAGAGAAGGTGGAAAATATTTTAATCTCTGTGGCACGGGTGCATGGAAGCATATTACATGTATTAAGTTATGAACATCATGTCAACCAATGTGTCATACAATATATAGATTTCTTTTACCTATTCTCATTTTTCAGAAAAAAAACAGAAAGCCATCCCAGGATTTGTGTTTCTGCAACAGGTGAAAGCAACTGTAGACCCAAGATATAGAAGGGGGGGGGATTAACAAAAGTAACTGGTGTCCGTACCAGAACTATAGATCCGCCACACAAGCCATATAATAAAAACCAAAGATGGTCAAACTGTCCAACTAAATAAATGCAGCCAATTTTCCAATGGCCCCTAGTGACTCAACAAGTGTCCGAAACAATTACATACTTGGCAATTGAAAAATTAGAGCAGCCTTTCTGGTAGAAGTAGAAAGGGGGAGAAGAAAACCATTTGGATGCTCTTCCACAAGGAGGTCCTATGGTGTGGTTGGTGCACCACTGAAAAGAAAATAGGCAAGTTTGGGTTCTTGGTGCAGATGGATGCTGTGGAAAATGAGGAAGAGCTACTTGTATTGTTTGTGGAGGCTCTTTTGCAAAGGTCCTATGACACCTATGAATAAAACAAATGCAAGGCTTGCTATTACAGAACCTAGATATCGCAACTCAAAACACAGAGTAGCAAGGGGGGTCAAAAAAACTCAAAGTTCGAGTAAAACTCAGTTAGTAGGTTCATCTGTTTTGATTGAATTTGAGAGCATCCAACTTAAGCCATTCAAAGACCAGCTAGTTATACAATGAACTGTAAGCAGAATGGTTTTAACCTCCATGATGAAGCATGTAGAATGCTCTCTAGCAGGGCTACAAGCCCACGAACCTGAGCAGGCATCAACATGTATTGTGCCGGACCAGCATCAGGTACTCACAAAATGCTAGGCCACAAACACTTTCTGATGCCGCATCTCCAACAATCACCACTCTTGGGTATTGTCACTAGTCGCCTGTTATATCCTCACAAAATGAAAGGCAATGTCTAGCACTGTTTTCCCAGTTCTATTGTTGCATTGTTATTTGCTTGCATTATCTCAAGATTCAATCACAGAGAAATGATAAAATTTTAAGCTTTACATTGAATTGGATAAATATCCTGTTTATGGTCAATAATTCAATACCGTGAATAACAATATTTAAGCTGTAAAATCTCCTCGTCATTGAAAATAGAAAAGTATAATCCAAAAAACCGATTCCTGACACAATCATCAAATTTCTTATTTCACCTTGTATTCATCATTAAATCCAATCTGAACTATAAAACTGTAGCCTTCCATATAGAAGAACATCCAGCAGGAAGACAATGCAGGAAATCTATGAAATGTCAAACATCATCAACAAAACAATCTGACTAGCCACGTGATCTACCTTGCCTTATTAGTATGCTACTGTTAAGCACACATATGTCATCCCCCATTGAAGTTGGCATGATTGGCCTCACTAAAAAAAACTAAATAGAATATAATTCAACCTAGATTAGAATTCCAAAACCAAACCAACACATAGAAATCACCGATCCTGATGTCTCAAAAACAAAAATTACAAATGATATAACAGCACGATAGATCCAATGAACACTTTAAATATTCAAAAAAGAATCATAATAACATCAAACACCTAACATAAAAGCAGCTCAACGATCTGTTTGGATGCTGAGAAAACGCAGGAAAAATCGGGAAAAAGAAAGATAAGAGAGATGGAGATGGTGTTTTTGCAGGATGCCACGATTTGCTAGAGAAACAAACAGATGATAAGAAGAAGAAGGTCTCACCTTACGAAAAGGATGGATAGTATCGTAGAGAGTTTATGACTCGGAAAACCTGTGCGACTGCTCCTTGTACAGATTTTTTTGATTAAAGTTACAGTAAAATTGGAATATTAGAGTTGGAGGGGGGGGATTTAGAATAAAGGGACAGAGAAATCTGAAATTAGATTCAATTATTAAAATCAGCAAAAAAACAATTTCTTTTGGGTTGTACAATTCAAGTTATAGCACCCATGATTGTGATTGAATTTCGTCTTGCTAATCATGACTCAGACCGTGACTGCTCCATCCGTGGCGTTATACTTCTTTTTTTTTTTTTCTTTCGAGAAATTGAAATATAGGTGGTAAGCTACCAACTTAATAAATAAATAAAAACTTAAGTTTGGTTAATTTAATAATATAATTATAAAAAAAAAAACAATAACAATGACCGATAAAAAAATAAATGATTATTAATATTATAAAAAAGATATTATCTAAATATTCTTAAAAAATCTCAATAATGTTATATGATAATAAAATAAAAATTAAATGAGAATAAGATAACTTACAAAAAAAAAATTGAAAAAAATATAAAGCTTAATTATTAACAAATTAAATACTGAAAAACAAACTGAAAATTTTTTTAAAAAAAGGATAGAAAAATCTAACTCGAGTTAGCATGCTAAATCTATGATCCAATATTTAGGCTAGGATAACTATGTTCAAAAGAAACTACATAAAACATTGGAGGTTTACTTACAGTTTTAAAACCTGGACCGGCCCAGCGGGTCGACCCGAGACCCGGCCGACCCGGGCTTGGAACCAGTCCTGGTATAGGTAAAAACCTGCTTGGAAGATGGCCCGGTGAAACCTGGTCGACTTGGCGGGTCGACTCGGGACCCGTGCCACCTGGTCAAACCCGGCTGAAGAATTTAAAGTATCATCGTTTTGGGACACAAACGATGAAGAACAACGATGCAGAATTGGGGACACAAACTCACAGAGCAAAACCTAATTAACGAAAGACTAATTTCAATTGTTGAGGAGTAGAGGAGTAGAAGAACTCTTGACCACTGTTGTTTCTTAAAAACCCATTTCAATACACACACAAATATACACATACAACTCAAGAGCAAGAGCATATCGCTTTGTGAGACCGAAGCACCGTGATGAGTTCATGGAAATGAATTTTGCTGATGGGTTGTCCTTCACGGACCCATTGATTAAGAAACATAGCGGTGGTGATCCTTTGATCTGTGGCTGACGATTCTGTTGTACAGCTCGTTCATTGCATCTGTACATGGCTATTTTGTTCTTCCAGTTGGGGTTGTTGTCGAGCATGAAAGAAGAATCACTTATGAATGGTTGTCTTCGATTACCCATTACAGTGTTATTCATGATTCTGCGTAGTGGTTGATGGAACAAATTTCATCGTCTTTAAGACTAATATTACAGAGATGTTTGCGCCTAGTTTTTAATGAATTAATTACTATTATTATTATTATTATTAAAGTGGTAATGTAATGTTACACTTTGGTCCAAAAAGTGAAAGGGGCATGACATTTATATTATAAATTAGTTCTTTTAATTTGCAAAATAAAAAGAATAGTTTCTTTTTAATTTTAAAACTAATTAATTACTCCTAAAATCCATTTTATGTTGGTTTTTAATTTATTTATTTTTTAAATGGTAAATAATATAGAAAGATTGAACATAAGTAAATTAAAAAAAAAATATTAAATTGAGACACGAGTCAATAAATTAATTCATTAGTTTTTAAAATTACAGAAACTGTTCATTTATTTTGTAAAATTAGAGGAATCTCAATGTTAATGTAAAAACAATAATGTTTATGAAAAATTAGGTGTTTTATATATGTGTTTTTTTTTGGGTTGACTCGAGTCAACCCATCTGACCCATGACTCGATCACTAGACCGGGTCAATGACCCGGTCGGATTTCAAAACCATGGGTTTACTCTTAAGCAAACTAAATAATGAAAGACAAAACTGAAAAAAAATCAATTAAAAAAACATTAAGAAAAAAAACTCGAGTTAACCTAGGTTAACTCGACTAACCTATGATCCAAGGTATGAAATCAGGATAATACCATAGAAAAGAAAGTAAAAAAATCACGAAACTCAAGGCTCAAATAATCTAATGTTGAAGGATGAAAATAAAAAACAATTAAATTTTAAAACAAATGACATAAAAAAACCGAAGTCAAATTGAACTAACTTTCAAAAGCTGTGACTTAGGTCATGAGACTGTGATAACCCTATCAAAATCAAACATGAAAAAAATCATGAAGCAAAATTCTCAATCATCCAAAAGTTTAAAATTAAAAAACCAAAACAAATATTAATCAAAAGAATGAGGACCAAATCTGATATAAAAATTAAATGAAATGAAATAATGAGGGATGAAATTAAAAAATAAAACAAATCAAGAAAAGAAAAAAATAGCAATCAAAAGAAAAAAAACCAAATATTGTATAATAATTAAATGAAATAGGGATGAAATTAAAAAATAAAATAAATCAAGAAAATGATTAAAAAATAGTTATCAAAGAGTTAGGCCCAAATTGGATACAAAAACTAAATAAAATCAAATGTTCATGGTCGAGATTGAAAAACAAAATCAACTTCAAAAAACATTAAAAGCAAAACAAATAGCAATCTAAAGAACAACAACTAAAGTTGATACAAATACAAACCGACACAAAACATTTAATTTTTGGAAGGACATGCTTCAAAAATGGAGATAATGAGAGAGAAAAGAGGGAGGAGAAAAAAAAAAACTCCACCAGAGCCTAACTACAATACCGCCATGTACACGTGTTTAACCACCGTATAGAGAACATCGAGATGCTTTCAACTACATCATGGATGATAGAGTTTGCCCATCGCGGGCATCTCCTACTAGTTGGCGTGTCCATTGCACGCGTCAACTGTTTTTTTTTAAATAATATTTTATATTTATTAAAATATCAAATTACCCTTTAATCGGCTTGGTTATAACTAAAAAACTACAATGAAAATACAAAAAAATCCTTGAATACCAAACCAAAAGGCTTTGCTTATAAGGGTAATTTAGTAATTTTATTGTGCTTAGAAAAATAAAAAGTCAAAAAAGATCTTATTCCTAAGTTAAATAATATTTGCATTTGAGAGTAACCTAGTAATTCTACTGTGCTCCAAAAAGTTAAAAAAATCGATTTGCTCCTGATCAATCTGGTAATGATTATTGGATCCTAATAAAAAAATCATATTACCCTTATAATAAGGTTGTTGTTTTTTTAATGGAAAAAAAATTCATTTCACTATTCTAATCCACTTTAAAACGTGTCTTTGTCCACAATGAAAGACTGAGCTTTTTTATTTTTTTTCTTAATAAAAATAAAAGAAAAGAGACAATAGTTTATTTTAAAAAAATAGTTTTGATTTTTTGTATAAATGTAAGGTTATGTTTGGTTAGTGTAAATCCAGGTCCAAAATTGATGAAACAATATAATGTACATCATAATAAATCGAATAAATTTCAACAGGAGAAAATATCATTAAAAAGAAATTGTGAATTGGGCAAAAATCCTTAGAGAAATATATAATAGAACTCGAAGTAAATGAATGTATAAGTTTACACATGAATAATATTGAGTGTCATTGTAAACCTCATGTTTAATTGAGTAATTTTTATCTGAGAATGGTGAAAATTCCTAGAAAATTTTTACTATGATTAGGGAAGAGGATCCCTAATAAATTAGTTTTCTTTAAAAAAATATGTTGATGAATTAAGCAATTAAGTAGTACACAAAAGTATCAGTTGCCTGGTAATTTTTGAAAATAAAATAAAATAATACATGGGCAATTAGTAATGGTATTTTCATAAATATGTAAAAAAAAACTTCCTTCATTTCCTCTATATGAAACCGATGCCACTATTAAAGAGGAAGAACATGGTTTCCTCTAATTTTTCTTCAAAGATTGTGATTTATTCTTCTAAAAGAGTGGGCATGGAGATGAGTGATTTTTAGAAGGGAAAAACAAATTCAAGATGGTAATCTAGAGAAAGAACGAGTTTGGGAGTGGAAAATTTAGAGAGAGTAAGCTTGAATTTTGAAGAAAAGGAGAAAAATTTGCAAGAACTCACTTGATTAAGTTCAATTATCTAAGGTAGGGAACAAACCCTCAATAAAATTACACTTTTACTTGTGTTTTGATAAAGGGGGAAGAAATCCTTAAATTTTAAATTCTTTAGGTTTATATGATTTTCGCGAGAATGATTGTTTTTAATGAATTGATTTATTTGTATGATAATAGTTAAAACAACAACAAATTAAAGGAAAACATTTGAATGAAAACAATGGGTTGCTAGCTTACTTTAGGTTGACCATGTGAGGGTATTGGGAGAGATATAAACTTGTTTTAATTTTATGATATTAGGTGTTTAGAAATTGATATGAAAGCCTAAGATATTGTTATTAGGGTAGAGTTGTGCTTGGGTGTATGAATTACATGTATGGAAGTTAAGAAATTTATTCAAATTATATGATAAATTGTTAAGTTAGATTTGTGTTGTGTTTTGGTATTTTTGGTATGGAAATTGACATGCATGAAAAATAAATTGAGGAGGTTATGACAAAATTACTAATTTTGTTAAAATTAGCCAAAATATTAGTTTAGAGAATTGTGTGAAATTTGAGAAGTTGATATTGATTGTTAGTTAAATTGTGTTGTTTGAATATTTTTGCATACTTGGTGATGATTATAAATGAGGATTAAATTGTATTGGTAATAAAGGAATTAGACGTGAATGAGCAAAATTGAAAAAAAAAAACATGAATACTTTGTCCTTAGTGTGGTAGGCGAAAAGACTAGAAAATTGGAAGGAATTAGATTAATTAAACATGTAATGTGGTGCGTTAGTTGATGAATTGGGAGTTTGAGTAGTTGTTTAAAACATGGAAAATAAAATTCTCATGGGTGATAGGCTATATAACTAAGTTAGAGATTTTTTCTTTCAATTTGTTATGGAATTGTTCAATTGAGTCTTTATTTTGAATTTTATGTTGAGACTTATGTTACAATAATATTATGGAAGTAATGTGTTGATAAAACTATGGAAATATAAAATACTAGATAAATTGCATGGAAATCATATGATTGAACATAATAATAGAAATGTGGAATGATAGGGCAAATTATATTGACATTAATGTTTCAAGTGGATATTTGTGTTTGGAATAAGGATGGAGTGGTTTTGAGTTCAATTATAATTCATGTAGATAGATTGTTTTAGCAATGAGTTTCGTGACTAGATGAATAAGAGGAAAATTACATAAATTTAATAAAAATATATGGAATAAATAATTTAAAAAATATTAAAAATATATATTTGAAAATGGAATTGAAAGGTTGTAAATCGGTTTGTCTTAAATTTTGTTATATATAGCTGAAAACTATAATTGTGAAGATGGAGAATTTAGAATATTTGAATTGATGGTGTAGTTTTTGTGATAATTGATGACATGTGAGTTTAGTTTATTGAGATTAAGGTGAAATCATGATTATTGTATAATTGAATGTTTGTGGCCATGTTTTTGGAAAAATATAGGAATGTTGAATCCTAACTTTGATGTAGTTGAGATTTTTTTTGCTAAAGATTTAGTTAATTTGTGTTTGAGAATTGATGAATTAAGAAACAATTGAAGACATTCAATCATCCAGATGGTTTTTAAAAAGAGAATTTTAGAGAATCCCAAATAAATAACCCAATCGATCACAATGGTGGAAAATCAGTATGTTAATTATAATAGACCGTAACCATATAAAATCCATATGTGAAATGTATTCGATCGCAATGGTGAAAATTCCATATGTGAAATGTAATCAACCATAATGTTGAAAATCCATATGTGAATTGAAATCAACTACATAGTGGACCTTTTAATAAATAATATAAAATCAAGTCAGTTATTTGGACAGGGGCAATAAAACTTAAATAAGTTTGCCATTTGGACGAGGATTATAAAATGAAATAAAGCCAACTCTTTAGACGAGAGCTATAAAATTTAAATAAGTTAGTTGTTTTGATGAGGATTATAAAATGAAATGAAGCCAGTTATTTAAACGAGAGCTATAAACTAAAACCAAGTCAACCATTTGGATGTGGACTATTAATTAAAACAAAATGTGTTAGCAACATGACTCTATGGATTTGAAAAAGTATTTATCCAATTGTATGAACAGGGGTTGTGGATCTTAAAAAAATTAAGTGAACATTTATTTTAAATTGATGGGTAATATTAATGTGCCAAAGGTGGCATGAAATTGTTTTAAATCGACAAATGACAATTCAAAGTTAAGAATAACATAATATTTGTTTTGAAATGATTAATAGTATTAAGGACCTAAAGATGATGAAATACTCGTATTAAACAAAATAAATAGGAATAGAGCATATTGAAATTGAAAGATTGAAGTTGATATTGATGAGTTCAAAATAACATAATAGGGTTGAGACAAACTAACAAAATTAGTTGGTCGAAAATGATAAAATAAGCAATGAAATAAATGAATATGAAAAATGAGCCGAGGTAATATCCATGAATGTTCAAGGCGCTAAATGAATTGATGAGCCCATAATTAAACTAAGTCCAACTTTATACAATGTTATCGATTTCTTTATAAATAATTATGTCTTAGCTCCATATGTAGAATCTTTATGATAATTTGCTTATTAGTATTGAATGAGAATAGAATATAATTTTTTTTCATTTTTTTATTATATTATTTTATATAATGTTTTCAAATTTAATGTTCTTTTTTTTATTTGTACAAAGATAATTGATTTATGATTTTTTGTTTATATAAAGCTTGTTTTCATGATCAAAAGAGTTTTTATTTTAAAAAATAATTCTAAAAAAAACATGTTTTGTTAAAAGTTAAAAAATCATGAATAAGAAAATTTGTTTTTTTAATTAAAAACATAAGTCTTTTCTTTTCCTTTTATTTTAAATTGATATAGTTTCTTTAAACTTTTGTTTATTATTGTTGGTTTTATTCAGTGAAGTATAATGCTATTAAAAAATAAATTGTTGAAAAAAATTACGAATAAAAAAAATAATTTAGATAAAAAATAAATTTAATTTCAAAAATTTAATTTGTTATCTTTCATACAAATATCTATTTCTATAATCGTTTAGTTGGTTAAAAAATAGATTCTATAAAATAATGTTATTAAGCTTGATTAGAGCCATGACCTAAATTATGGATTGAGTGAGTTTATCTGGTTTGATTAGGTCAATAAAAAACATTATCTTTTTAATTTTTTTATAAAAAGTATTAAATCATTTTTAAAAAATAGTTTTTCAAAAACATTTTAAACTAAGTTTTTATCAAATCGGCATAATATGTGCACTTGTTAAGTCATCATGATGACACTTGGACCGCTACCACGAGGTTTGCTTTGTGTGTTTGAGATTTTAGTAGCGGTGGCGGTTCAAAATACTTTTCGCTTAGAAATGCATCAAAATAAAGCTTTTTTTATTTCTTAAAAATTATTTTTGATATCAATATATCAAAACAATCCGAAAACATAATTTTTTTTTCATTTTAAGCAAAAAAAATCAAATTTTAAGGGAATGCAGTTTGCACCACTTTCCCAAACAATCTAGTGATCAAATTGACTAAGGGTATGTGACAACGGTTACTTTTCAAAATGTTTTTCATTTCAAAACACATTAAAATAATATTTTTTTTATTTTTAAAAATTATTTTTATATCAACACATCAAAATAATCTGAAAATATATAAAAAAAATATTAATTTGAAACAAAAAAAATAAAAATTTTTAAATTTCTTAAAACACTTCTAAAATGCAATGCTACACCCACCTTAATCTCCACCATGACTCAACAAGCTTACTATATTTAATAACATTAACAGCTTCCCACAAAATTAAAAATCAACCACGCGAAGAGTTGTAAGGCCTGATATTACAATTTAATTGCATATTTGAAATTAATTTTTATTTTTAAATTAATTTTATGGAATATTTTAATATAGTAATATTAAGAATAGATTAAAAAAATATTATTTTAATTAACAAATACTTTAAAAAATAATATTTATTATACTCTTGAATAGGCTGGGTTCTGAATCCATAATGGCCCAGTAAAGTGCTCGGTTGGGTTGGTTCCTGTGTTTTCACCCTTTTAGGTTTTTTCTATTTATATATATTTGAAATCAAATCGTAAAGATCAAAACAAAGGAAACGAAAAAACGACGAGAATAGTAAGCGAGGAGAGCAATTTTATCAATCAATCAATCCAAAAAATCGGTAGGCTGCAAATTGAATTTCGATGGGGAAGAGAAAAGAGCGCCGCCTTGCTGCTGTGAGTAACGCCGGCCGTCGCATCAAGCTCGATCTCTTCGCGGAACCCTCTGGTAGACACTTCCCATGTATTGGTTGCTTTATCTGAAATTTGTAACGATTGCGTGATTGGTACGGTTTTTCCCTATTTGAACGGGAAATATAAAGACTCCAAACTAATGGAGCTCTTGAAATCTTTTTAGTGAATTTTATAATTATAATTTTGGTATGGGAAAATGGGAAATAAATTAGAACTAAGTTATTTTTTGCTATGCTAATTTATAATTTTTGATAACTTGTTGATGTTCTTGTATTTGTTCTGAATGACACCACGGATAATAATTCTTTGTTCTTTCATGCTCTTTTTATTTATTTATTTGGAATTAATGGTAGTACACTAGTTGAATCATTTCTATTTTATTAAGTACACGGATTTTTTTCTAACTTTACAACCATTTTTCTAAACTTGGTAGGAGATTTGGGTGGCTCCTCTGTAAATAACGGAGTTGGAGGGGATATAGATCCGTCACAACGTGCTGAATTACCCAATTCACCATCATCTTCAGGTGGGTTCCATCAGTTTTCTTCAAAAGGATTATGTAGAGAGGGCATGAGTTTTGGTGGCATATTATGTTGTTTGCTTCCAAGTATTGTTTTCAGAATTTAGAGTGGCTGTGGTTCTGGGAATATCGATATCACATCAGGTCGGGCCCTGCCACTGTGAATTTTTGAATCACTTCCATTGTGTATCCGCTATTTCACATCATCAAAGCGTTTTGGAGATTACGTCTGGAATATTTTGCTATCGGTTCGTATGTTTCTGGCTTTTTATTTTTTCTTTACGCCTCCACTGACATTTTGTTTCATGTGTAACAGGTGGCTATCATCAAAATGCTTTCTTGGCATTTTTTGTCACATTCACTAAATCATTCTCTTTATGTTTTTTTTTTTTGTTTGTGGCCAGTAGCCTGGTTTTGCATGAATATCATTGCCTTTGTTTGTTTAAGTTCTGATAAATTTGTTGTTGCTTATTAGATAATATTTTGGCTTTAAAGTATCTAATATTTGTAGTATCTTCTCGTCAGGTCAACAGCCACAGAACCCTCTTCTGTTACTTGGGCAATATAGTGATGATGATTTAGATGAGGAATCAAGTAAAAGCCCTGACATTTCTATTGCAGTGAATTCCCCAGCTGACCATAATGACCAGGTAATTTAAGGGTTCTACAACATAGTTGGCCTGAGCGAGGTAGAGTGTAATTGTTTACATTTTTCAAAAGCTGGTTTGAATTTGGTTTTAAGTCACCTAGAATCCTTTTCAGTATTATCTGATTTTACTGTAAAACCTTTAAAATCACCATCCAAACTACAGTTAATATGGAAGGGATGACTTATCATTGATTGTTCATAATTTTTTTTGTTTAAATTGCACTCAAAATTTAGGCAGCTCATGCCTATTAGTAAAGTGGAGGTCTTTTATCCAAGCTACAACTGTGTTTCTAAACATTAAGTTTTTTTTCTAATTTCCCCTGGACTTCCTCAAGAATAAACTCTGGTTTCATTCTCACGTCCAAGCTATTGTGTACTTTAGTCTCGACTATTATGGTCTGTGTTGTTCTGGTTCTTTTTCAACACTGCATGTTCAAGTGATATTATACTACTAAAAGAACTTTGTTTACACTTTCCTTTCCTTACAACACGCCACACAAACATTGAGGAAGTGTGTGCTTGTACCTATATATTAAATATTCATGTTCTCTCAGTTTACCTGCTTTGCTCAAAGCACTTAGCCTTTGCAGGAGGCACCTATTGGTGAAGGAAAAGGTGGAAATTCCAATGCTCTTGAAGATCTCACCGCACAGGAGGTTGATCAACAGGACATGAGGAGAGATTCTATGTCAGTTGATGTTTTAGAGGGCCTGGAAGGTGGTGATTCTAGGGAAAGCGATGCTACTGCCTCAGCTGATACATTGAAAGAAAAGGATTCGTTGGAGAAAATCTCTATCACTGGAATTTCTAATGCACAGGCTATTGGAGATGTGAGTTCAGGCTGGAGGATGGTAGTGCATGAAGAGAGTAATCAGTACTATTACTGGAATACTGAAACTGGTGAAACTTCCTGGGAAATACCGGCTGTTTTGGCTCAGCAAAATCAGTTGACCTCTGATCAGAATGCATGTGCTGCTGAATATATGGAAACTGCTCACGTGGGTGCAAATTTGTCTACTTCAACTTTAGCTGCTGGATTGGATAATTCTTTACCTGCATTATTAGTAGAGGGTTCAGTAGGTAATGATTTGATTCCTCAAAGCACAGAAGTGTATGGAAATGAGCCACAGATGAATGACTGGGTTGAAGGATACAGAAATGAATATGTGAAAGATAAAAATTGGGATGCTGAAGCTCATCAGGGGGAGACACAGAGTAACTTTGCTGCAATTAATACCTCTTTGGGTGATGTGAGTTCAGTAGTTTCGGAGCACATACACGATGCACTAGCTAATGATCATAGAGGAATAGATCTTTCAACTAGTCTCATGAAACAATGTGAGAGTTTGTTGGAGAGACTAGAGTCATTGAAAGGGTAAGGAGTTTATGATCTGCTTTTATTCTTCACTGCCTTGTGCATTTGCTTTTGGCTTTTATAAGGCATTGTTTGTTTGCAAAAGATGGACTTGTAAATTCATTGTGTTCAATTTTTCTTGTCTTGCTAATCCTTAACCTATGTCATTTAGGTATGGGAGTCATCTGCACGGTCAAGACCAGATGCTGAAGTATAATCTAGAAGTAGAGATAAGACTTTCTGATATCAAGTCACTTTCAACTTATGGTTCACCTCTGCATCCGTTTTGGGTCCATTGCGAAAGGCGACTTAAACAATTAGAAGATGTCATTAACAATGAAATTTACCAGCTTGCAGTGTCCGCACAAATGGATGGTGATGTTGAAACTACTGCTGATGATTCTTTTAAAGAAAAGGAAAAATCTCAAGAAAATATGGGTGAAGAATCTGAAGCAGATGCACATGAGAACAGTACAAAATCTGAAGTTTCACCTGTTTCTACTAGCATTGAGAATGATTCACATGATAAAGGTGACTATGGAAGTATCCATTCTAGCAATATTCTTGCAGGATCTCCTAGCATGCATTTGGAAGGTGGTGCTCCAGTTAGTGAAGAATTGAATGGGACTATTCATCTGAATGCTGAGTTCCATCCTGCTGAAGATATTGACATGGATGTAGACATGGAAGTTGAAGAGGGAGAGTTTTGTCCTGCAAGCATCACTACTTTTGGAGATGCTTTGAGTGCTGAAGATGTTGGACCGAATGAGAAAATGGTTCAGTCAAATCCACCTGCAGAGCACCTGTCCTTGTCATCAGGGGATACATTGACTGTTCCACCTCCTCCAGATGAGGAATGGATTCCCCCGCCACCACCTGATAATGATCAGGTCCCTCCACCCCCTCCTGATAGTGAACAAGTTCCTCCACCCCCACCAGATGAACCTCCTGAATGCTCATATCCTCCACTTCCATCTTATCCAGAGACAGGCCAACCTCTCCCTTATGCAGAACAATACAACTTAACCTATCCGGACCTCAATTTCCAATACTATGGACACACAGTTGCTGTCCCAAGTTGTAATTTCTATGGAAATACTGATGGAAGTCAGGCTGCTGTGCCACATGCATCACTTTATTACGTAGCAACTCCTAGCACATATGTTGAAACTAATTCAGTTATGGTCAATTCTGTTCAGCCAGTAGAATATTACAATGTTCAAGATGGATCAGTGCCTGTGCCTGTTGTTAGTGGTGTAGAATCTTCTCAGTCATATATTGAATCTGGTCCTGTGAGTTATGATACCCTTGCTTCTGATCAAATAAAGACAGGCGACTCTGCAGCAGAGCTGAATGTGAAGCTTGGTGGCTCAGCTGTTGGTGTTGAGACTTATTTGGCATCTAAAGGGGTTCCTTCTACTCTGACCACCACTGAAGCTCCTACGTTAGCTAGTGTGAAAGAGACTGCTTATGCATCATCAACCAATGCAGTCACTGCTTCTACTGCAGCAACTACATCTGCCTTGTTAACAGGTGCCAAGGTTCAAACTAAAGGTATGTGTTTCTTCACCTAAGATTATCTTGTTTTATAATTAGATTGGGTTTTGTCTAGGCTAAAAATAACATACTTTTACTCCCTGAGTTGCATAATAATTGTGTCGCGGAAGGGAGAGAGCTAGAAGAAATGAGACTGCAGGGTGCAAAAATCCACAATTCTGCAAGAGATTGATAGCATCTTGAATGTTTCTTTTATACACAATAAATAATATGTTGTTGAGTAATGTCTTTATTACTTAAATGTTTGTGATTCTGAGTGAATTTTGCTCTCTGAGATGTATATCGGCTCCCCTAGCTGAATTCTGTTACCTAGGTTGTTCCCGGGAAGTCCTACTAACTGGTTTTGTTGCTTTATCTGCTAATTATCTATTTTGAGGACTGAATCATAGCCAAAAAGTTTGGAAGGTGTTGTATTTGCACATTATATATCTGGTAGTTTGTCACACGTGCTCATTTTGCTGCTGCCTTTTTCTTTTAAACAGTTTCACGTAAAAAGCGGACAGTTGCTGTTGCAACGTCTTTGAGGTCTAATAAGAAAGTCTCCAGTTTGGTGGACAAGGTATGTTGGTTTTTGTTTTTTTTTTTGTTTTTCTGACCAGGAGTCGTCATCTTGAATACTACCTTATCTTTCCACAATTAGTTCCAATTTGTTGTTTTATGTTGACAGTGGAAAGCAGCCAAAGAGGAGTTGAATGAGAATGAGGAAGAAGAACCTAAAAGTGCTTATGAGATATTTGAGAAGAAGCGGCAAAGGGAAATTGAGGTTGGTAAATAATTGGTTTCCTGGTTCATCATCCACTATAGTTTTGGCTGTTTCTAGTCCCTGATTTTTCCTTGCTTTTTTTTTTTTTTTATTATTATTGCAGGAGTGGCATGCTAAGCAAATTGCCAGTGGAGAGGCCAAGGATAATGCTAACTTTCAGCCTCTGGGTGGTGACTGGTATGTTATTTTGTTGCAAAAGATTTCAAGTATTTAAGAGAATCCTACTCAGGGAATGGTAGAAAAGGGAAAACTATACTGATGCTTTTGTTATGTGTATTAAAGAATAAACTATCTGTTCTTCTTATTTCTGTAACCTGAAATCCTTATTTTATTTGTTCTAGATCACTCTACATTTGGTGAAAACAATTTTCATCTAGGGGAATTACACGCATCTGTCATGCTGTCTAAAGCCAAAATGCTTAAAACTGTCTAGTTTATTTGCGTACTTGTTGCCTTTTCTTGTTGGTCCATTCATTTCTGGTTTTCCTATCTCTTTTATGGGCACATTGATGCATGCACATATGAAATGTACACATGCTTGGAGCCTAACACATTGTTTCTTTCCTGCTTTTATCTCATTTGAGCATTGTACTAAGCATTTTTGTTCTATTCTATATAGGCGTGAGCGAGTAAAGCGCAGGAGAGCTCAAGCAGCTAAAGCAGCTGCATTGACTCCGCCGGAGGCCCCAATTGATGAAAACAAGCAGCCTGATTTAGAAGAACTCTCAAAGGGCCTTCCATCTGGTTGGCAGGTATCCTTGGAATCATATCTCCACACTTAAGTCTCTTTTGATCATTGTGTATAACCTTAGCTCATTTCACATGCATGCAAAAGCTAGTTTTATACACAAACCGTTGATAATTTTAGTATCTGGTCACCTTAAAGGCTGAACCCAGCCATTTCATCCGGGGAAAATGTGGGCAAGACAGTTTCAAAGGTTCTCAGTTCCCTTTTCTATTTGTTTGGAAATGTCGCGGGGCAGTGGCTTCTATTGTTCTTCTGGGAAGCAGAGATGTAGGGATAGACTGACCGTACATGCTAGGAACCAAAGAGGGGAATTGACCTCTTAATTTGAGAAAGTAATGAGCTCTTTAATTCGATAAAGTAATCCATTATTAAGAATGCGATGTCCAACATATAGGTACGTGGTTTGAACTATTTGATGATGGGTTGTAAGTTGATACTGGTTGTTCAGAAGTCCTTATTTTGTCAAGTGCTAAGTTTGAACTCTAATGCATTCCGCATGAATAAACAACAATAGGAGCATTTATGCGGTAGAATATTCAAAATATGCATTTTGTTAATCCCCCCTTTTTTTCCCCTTTACCTGTTCAGGTCTACTGGGATGGATCATCAAAACAGGTCTATTATGGTAATGTCATCACCTCGGAGACAACCTGGACCAGGCCACCGAAATGAGTTGCCATTGATTTTGTGAGCTGTCCAGTTTGTAGTGTAGTCATTTTAAGGCAGTGACCTTAGGACTTCTTTCCACACTTGTTCTATAGGAATAGGCAGTTGTCACAGTTGCTTCACTCCAACGTTTTCTTGAAAATGGAGTAGCAATCGATTGTTCACTTCTCCTGCTAAACATCGCAGTTCAAATTTGGCTTATGCTCCCATGAGAGAGATCGGATCTCAAGCCGAGATAATTACAGGGAAAGTGTAAGAAATTTTGAACGTTTCTCTAATTAAAGGTTGAATTTTTAAGCATTTATCAATTTCTATCTGGATTTGCGATTGAGTGTTTGTATTTTTTTTTTTTTTTGCAATTGAAATGTGGCATGGTGATGTGTTTGTCAAGTGTCCGTCTTTTGCTCCATTTGTCATGGAGAAGTGGATGTTTGACAGACACGTAATCATATTTATTTGACAACTTTTGGAAGTTCTTGATCACAAATAACAAAAATAAAATAAAGTTAATGCTCTCAATTTCAAAAAAAAAAAAATAAATAAATAAGGAAAGGAAAAGGGGATTTGATGCTGCACGATACCTGTAAACTACAGCCATGACTTAGACATGGAAGTCAAGAGTTATGGCTCCAAACCTGGTTGTAAATTCTAGCTGGAAATCAGAAACTAAATCTTTAACTTAGTCTACATTTACAATTACAAAATATCCTAGACCTTGCTGGATATCAACAAGGCAGTCAACATTTCCAGCTGCACATTATTCTCTCCCTCCTAGAGAATAATTTAATTTAGTGCTTTGTAATTTATATTTCGTCTTGTATCTGTGTTGTAATGGCTTTGATAACAGGTCACTTTTTGGAGTTCATGCTAATGTAATAAGCAAGCCTATGAAACGAATTTATTTATGGGAAAGCTGATGAATTACTTCAGCACAACATTGTTCATGCAAGGATGTGGGAGGAACCTACGCAATTACAATTGCCAGATCACGAGGATTGGATCACCACCAGCTATTGGAATCACCATATTCTCCACGAGCCCATTTGACGTTGTGGTAAAAAAACACGAAGAAATTGTTAACCAAGCTGTACACACATTCCATGAGAAAACATCACGCTTTAGTATTTTCATCAAGAGCCCAGCTACCATCTGGTTGAACACTATACTATCCAACTTAAGTATTTCTGTGGTTGTAGATAGTAAAAAAGGGCCTGAAAGATAATTGATTTCAAATAATAATTACTTTTCCTTTTCATCACATCCTATTTTCCCGGGAGTGCTCATTCTCCAGATCTTTTAAATAACCTAGAAAACCAAGAAAGCCAAAAAGGAAGAATCCACCAGAGAAGTTTCCTCCACCACCACCTCCCCCACCTCCCCCACCACCACCACGATGGGGTGGGAATCCAGGTCCGCCATCATCTAGTCGCAGAGTCTTGTTTGTTTCTGAAGTTAAATTACCAGTTGTAAAACACAGAAGTCAGACATTTGTAAATTTACAAAAATTAAATATTGAACAAGCACTGCCAAGATATTTTGATCTCACTAAAACTTATCATGCATAGAAGGAAATAAACAACAGATGATTGATTTAGGATGATACATTTTCTGCATTGGTGCCCTTGCATAGTTTTGAACAATTTATTAGCATAGTTTTGAACAATTCAAATAAACTACATGTAAATCAGCAAGTAGATTAGGACAAGGTGAAATGTGGAAGTGGACAGACACTGACCAAGGGATACCCAAAATATGTAAACCCCAAATAAATTTCCTATCTACAACTAGTTGATTCTCACTTTTTATTATGGATCCAGCTAGTAACAAGACTTCCTATTCTGTAGTTTGCAATTGGTAACATATATGAAAGTGGTAATTTACCTCTTTGAGGAGCTTTGGTAACTCCAGGTGCCTTATTGGTAAGGGTTTGAGTTTGCCCGGAAGCAGCACATCTTGCATTCTGCAAAAGAGAAAGAGTGAGTTCACGATTCTCAAAAAATGATGCTGCACGTATGCATGTGTGCTTGTCTTTCTGTATCTACCAATGGCTTTTCTTGAATAGACAGTTAATGTTGGTTGTTGCAAATTACAATATCGTTCCACCAATTGATTAACTTGAAAACATCAAGAGATATATGACTGTAAAATTCAACAAGCTGTGATGGTTGACAGACTTGACCTCTTCACTAACTCTTGCAAGGAGGTACTTGTAAATTAGTTTCTTCTTGTACAAATTCGTTCATCTCAATCAAACTAAAGTAACAAGACACCCATAAACCCGAAAGAGAAATTTACAAAAAGATAATAATCAATTAGTTTATTGCTTCCAGAAGATTCAAAGTGTGGCTTCGATCATCTGTTTATTTTCTTCCTAAGAACAGAAATAAGAGACAAAATAGCTTACATAAAAAAATGTCATATTTCTTATTGATTGTTGTACCAGCAAACAATTCCTTATAACTGTAAAAAGCAAGTGTCACAACTTCAATTTACAGTGCAAACAAATGGAGGTTGCATGAAGTATAGATATGTTATCTCACCATTGCAGCAGCATATATAATAGAAGGTGACTGTTTTCTGTTCAAATTTATTCTCCTTTCAATAGGTCGTAATCGTGTAACTGAGCCAGATACTGCAACCTTAAAATGTCCTCCTTTTGCATTAAAAGATTGAGTCTGCATGGAAACCCTTACTGGACCAGAATTTGTTTGGTGATTTTGGCTGTTGTTTAGGCCCCTTGTTTTCACTGTACACAAATATATAATCAATAGCAGTTTTTAAATCAACACATGGAAATCAACCGACAACATAAAACAGAAAAATAAAGAGTGGATGCAGTCATAACAACTCGGCTAGAGTCCAGGATTCAGTATATATATTCAAAACAGATATCAATCACTGATGCATCTAACTTATAGGTGGTTAACATGCTGATGTAGAATTCAGAAAATACTGGTCCCAAGCCTATATAAATGAATGTGTGTGTATTCGTAAGAAAAAAAATACTATATCTATACATGAAGTGCTAAAGTAGAGGAAACTATACCCGGTGCTGATAGAGGTAAAAAGGTGCTGGCAGTAGTTGCAGTGAACACCACCATTTTAATTGTAACAGAGGAAGTGCCCAGAAAATTTAGCTGTTCGCATTAAACATGATCTCAAAATGAATAAACCATCACCAAAAGCAATATTTAAAAAAAACCTATGACATCAAAGGCATCCAATGAAGTCAACTACAAACCAATCGTTATCCCAATAGCCAATATAATTTCAAACTGATTCCATAAATTATAACACTCAAGAAAAGGGACCAAGTATCTTCACATGATATTGTTACAGAGCAAATTCAAATTGTTGAGGCTAATTGAAACAAGGTTTAAAATAAAACAAACAAGGAAAAATAACACTAACCCAATTGATGCCACTAACCCAATTGATGCCACATGAAAAGCACAGCAACTGATATTATATGGAACTCATATTTTAGCTACAAAAATACTACTATGAGAATCACCCAAAAGCTTGTCAACTGCCAAAAGAAGAAAAATAAAACTTTGTTTTGGAGTTCTTGTTAATTTTAATCCTTTCTGAATTTCTTGTTAGGGTTCTAATATGAAATCAACATTCAAAAGAATCGAACTTTCTTGTCGTACCTTGTCTCAGATTTTCTTGGCAGCCCAAAAGAAACAAAATAAAAGAGAAACAAGAAAAAGAGTTTGTACCTTTGAGAGTATGATCGCAATCGGCGAGGCAGCAAGTGAGTAAGGCACTTGGCCGTCCAGGGAATAAAGAGCGCTCAAGGAAGGCGGTGATGGTGACCCTCGGATGTTGTGAAACAGCGGTGCCACGTCGTTTTATTTGTTTTGAAAAAACACGGGCCTGACTGGTCGATTACCGTTTTGATTTAAAAAAAATAAAAAAATAAATGAAGGAAAAAACTTGATTAATGGGGTTAAAAACCTGAATTTATATACTAACCCGGTCATTTTAGATCTTAATAGATCAAAACTTACTACTCAATTTGTTAATATTTGTTTTAATTTTTTTTATTAAAATAAATTATTTTAATTTTTTAAAAAAATTAATTAAGAGTTATTTATTGAGTCAACTCTTACAATTTATTTTAACTTTATTACGCATTATATTTTAAAAGTATTTGTTCAGGTTATTAACAAAGTTTTTTTTAATTATTATTAGCAATCTCAAGAATTAGACTGGTGGATAAGAATGTTTGCTTGATTTCTTTTTTTTTTTTTTTTTTTGAAATCCTCTGAATATACTAAGTTGATGGGGGCCACTTCTTCAAAATTATCTAAAAAAGATTTAGTGCCATTTGACACTTTAGCTAAACCAAATTTATCCTAACCATTAAATAATTTTTTTTTTCATTACCTAATTTTGATCCTTAGTTTTTTTTTTTATAAAAAAAATTCTCATAAAATCGTAAAATTCACATAAAAAGTTCTTTTAAAATTTAATTATTTCCCTAAATTTTAGTCATTTTTGAAGTTTTCATGGTTTTTATCTTTTTTGTTTTATTTTTTTTATATTTTCAGCGAGTATAAAAAAAAAAGAAAAATCAAGTTAAAATATACGAGGAAAAAAAATTCAATGTAAAAAAATCACATCAAGAAAAATTAAGAAAATAAAATGATAGAAAAAAGAAATAGAAAAAAAAATCAAAAAGAAATTTTAATGTGAAGGTTGGATTTCCTAATTTTATTTTTTCTTATCCAAACTTTCATAAATAATTCAATTTGATTAGCTAAACATAAACATCCAAAAATCCATTATGTACCTACCTCATATTGGATATTAGGATAACTCAAATAATTTGACTAAAATACCCTATTTCTAGATAAATGTAAAACCAGATATGAGCGTGTTTTAAAAAAAAAATTTAAAAATTAACTTGGAGCATAGATTTGACTGAAAGAAAAGAACTGATATACAAACCAACCTTAAAAAAGATAAATAAGGGAATTTAAAAAAAAATAGATAAAAAATAATATGGAAGACAAATAAAGAAAAAAATAGAGTTTCATCACTAATGATATAAATGTAAAATGATAAAACTAAAAAAACATCAGCTTAAAAAAAAAATCAAGAAAACCCGGGTGAACCTTATAAACTTAGGCAAATGTTTCAATCTCACAACCTATTAAATCCTAAACCAGACTGAATTAAGAAGCTTAATTCCCAACCAATTTAATATTAATTGACCAAAGTAAATCTAACAGATATAAAGACCCAAAAAAACCTGAGTCATTTTTAAAATTAGTGAAAAATGCTAGTGAAAGAAAATAAATAAAAATAAATTTCAAAATTTATCTAAAAAAAAAAATAAATAGCAATAAAAATAATGGGAACTAAATTTGAAAGATAAAAACAATTAAAGGGGGATGTAATAGGAAAATAATTCTAATCTTATAAATTGTTTAAAAACTCATTTCAAATATTGAAGGATGAAATCGAGAAAAAAAATATCAATTCAACAAATTAGCCAAAAAACCCAACAAAAAATGATAAATAAAAAGACCCGAGATGACTAGGTTATTATCAAGAACAACAAAAAATTTCACAGAAAGCAAGTTAAAAAAAAAATAGAACCCATTCTCTAATTGAATAAATGTTGAAAGATGAAATGAGAAAAAATAGCTTAGACAAAGGAAATTGAAAAACCAAGCAAACCCTGTAAAACCTCTAAAATCTAGTCAAATATTTAAAACTCGTAAACTGTAAAGTCCTAAACCCGAGTTCAATCAAGATATTTCATTACCAATCAATTTAAAAAGAAAATTGTCAAAACAAAACAAATAACAATTAAAAAAATGAAGATCAAACTTGAAAGGAAAAAAAAAACCAAAGAATGTTGAAATTGTAAAACAAAATCAATTTAAAAAATAATCTCAGACAAAACAAATAGCAATCAAAATAACAAGAACCAAATTTAAAAGATAAAAATACTAAAGGGTAGTGACATTGAAAAAGTATTTCAATTTTATAAATTACAAAAGAATTAACATGTTAAAGGGTTGTTCTAGGAGGACAGGAAGAAGAAAGAGAAAAAAAAAGATTGATGGTGCAAAACAAGCAGGAATCTCAAACCACGCGTCACCACATCACGAAGAGAGTGCTATGAGGATTTTGATGCCGCCGGTAAAGGTTGTTTTTATGGCTAGGCAGCCCCTGATCTGCTATATTGCTTGAGTATACATGATGTGGACTTGCAAGTTTTTAATTTTTTTTTATTATCAAAATACAAAAATACCCCTGAACTAAGATGATATTAAAAAGAAACTATAGTAAAAAGACCAAAAAGTACACTCAAGAGAGTTTATTTGATTTTTTATTAAGTATTTACACTAATCGTTTTTTTTTTAATTGAAAAGACCAACATACACTAAGTGAAAGGTATTCTATTTTTTAAAAATTTTAAGTTTAAATTAGTAATTTTATTAAGCAATAAAAAAAATCTCACCCTACCTATAATTTGCATAAAATAATTGTAACATAGTAAAAAATAGTTCAAATAAGGCTTTTAGCTCAAGAATGATTTCATTAGTAGTACACCGTTTACGTCAGACATTAACTAATATACTAAACCGTGTGGGGGAATCACTGTTCCCCCACACACATTTCACTGTGGATTACAACAGTAATCCACAGTGATTCTTTTTTTTTTTTTTTTACTTTTCTCTTTTTTTTCGTTTTTTTTTCAAATTTTTTTTAAATTATTTTTTTTCAACTTTCCTAATTTTTCTTTTTTTTTCATTTATTTTTTATTTTTTTTCCAAAATTATTTTTGTTGATTTTACTTTTTAATTATTTACCTAGTTAAAATTTTTGCTTTGTAATTTTTTTCTTGAAAATACTGTGGATTGCTGCGATGTTTTTCCACATAATTTTTCTATTTTATTTCTTTATTTTTTAAAATTATATTTTTTGATTTTTTTAACTGTTCCCCCACACACATTTCACTGTGGATTACAATAGTAATCCACAGTGATTCTTCCCCCCCACTTTTTTTTACTTTTCCCTTTTTTTTTCGTTTTGTTTTTCAAATTTGTTTTTTTAAATTATTTTTTTCAACTTTCCTAATTTTTATTTTTTTCATTTATTTTTTCTTTTGTTTTTTCCAAAATTATTTTTGTTGATTTTACTTTTTAAATATTGACCTGGTTAAAATTTTTGCTTTGTAATTTTTTTCTTGAAAATACTGTGGATTGCTGCGATGTTTTTCCACATAGTTTTTCTATTTTATTTCTTTATTTTTTAAAATTATATTTTTTAATTTTTTTTAACTGTTCCCCCACGCACATTTCACTGTGGATTACAACAATAATCCACAGTGATTCTTCCCCACTTCTTTTTTTTCATTTTTTTTTCAATTTTTTTTTCAAAATTACTTTTTTTTCAACTTTCCTAATTTTTATTTTTTTTTCATTTATTTTTTCATTTGTTTTTTCCAAAATTATTTTTGTTGATTTTACTTTTTAAATATTGACCTGGTTAAAATTTTTTCTTTGTAATTTTTTTCTTGAAAATACTATGGATTGCTGCGATGTTTTTCCACAGAGTTTTTCTATTTTATTTCTTTATTTTTTAAAATTATATTTTTTGATTTTTTTTAATATGAAGCTGATTGAGAATTTAGTTTTGTAATTTTTTTTAAAACATTGTTTATTGCTACAGTGTTTCTCCGATGGTTTTTTTTATGATTTTCCCTAAAATTATCTTATTTTATTTTATTTTTTAATATTGAGCTGGTTAAAAATTACAGTTATAATATGTGAGGAAAGCACTTTAACTTTCCTCAAAAATTACTGTTGGTTGCTACAATGTTTTTTCCCACATGGTTTTTTTTTTCTGTTTTTGTTATGTTTTTTCCTAAAATTATCTTTGTCAATTTTATTTTTTAAATATTAAGCTGGTTAAGAATTGTAATTACAAGTAAATACAAGTTTTTCCTCAAAAAACACTATGGATTGATATAGTTTTTCTTCACATAGTTTTTTTCCAGTTTCTTTTGTGTTTTCTTTTTATGTAATATTTTTTTTCAAAATCATTTTCGTCCATTTTTTTTTTAAATATTGAGTTGGTTAAAATTTAACTTTGTAATAAAACCTAATCATGTGGGGAAAGTATTGTAACTTTGCTCATAAAACATTGTGGAATGCTACAGTGTTTCTCCGCATAGTTTTTTTTGTTATAATTTTTTTCAAATTATCTTTTTTAATTTTATTTTTTTTTGATATTGAGTTGTTTGTGAATTACAGTTACAAGTCATTACAAATAAGGCTAAATCATGTGGGGAAGCACTGTAGCTTTCATCACAAAACACTGTGAATTGCTACAGTGTTTCCAACATGATTTTTTCCCCTTTTTTGGTGTTTGTTTTTTTTCTAAAATTATCTATGTTGATTTTTTTTTAATATTGAGTCGATTAAGAATTTAGCTTTGTTATTTTTTTCTTTAAAACACTGTGAATTGTTGTAGTGTTTTTCCATGTGATTTTTTTATGATTTTTTCCAAAATTATCTTTGTCGATTTTTTTTTTAATATTGAGTTAGTTAAGAATTATAATTACAATAAAGCTAAATCATATGAAGAAAGCGTTGTAGTTTTTCTCACAAAACACTGTAGATTGCTATAATATTTCTCTAAATAGTTTTTTAGTTTATTTTATTGGGAAAAATGCTATAATTTTCCTCACAAAACATTGTCAATTACTGCAATATCTTTTCTCATGGGTTTTTTTTCCTTCCAAAATTATCTTTGTTGGTTTTTTTTTTAATATTAAGTTGTTAGAGAATTTAGCTTTGCATTTTTTTTGCTTTTTATTAACTGAAAAGATAAATCATGTAGCGAAAGCACTGTATCTTTCCTCACAAAACACTGTAGATTGCTACAAATCATTTTGTTCAGTCTCTAAGTTTTTGATTACCAACATAACTTTTTTTTCCGTCATGAAATATTTGCTCCATCATACTTTTAATTTCTATTATTTATCTAGCGCTAGTTCATAATTATAATACTATTAAATGCATTTGTTTTATAAGTCCGCAGCAGCGCGCGGCCAAGTCATCTCGTTATAACTATAGCAAATGTTAAAAAAACTGTGTGCAATCCATTAATGTAAGAGAAGTACTGTATGAGAGCTTATAAGTACTGGGGATATTCTGAAAAATATTACTCGTAAATTTGTGTTGAGCAACATTACTCATAAAGAAGTATAATAATTAACAAGAAGCAATACACGTTAACTATACGTACATGTGACGTGGATTAAGAAGTAGTTACACATATTATTTCAGACAAGAAACTTAAAATACATCTCCATCCTCGGTAGTATACCAGTGATGGATATGACGATGATTTGCAGGAATACATGCATGCATATTTAACTTGAAAAAAAGCTTAACAATCACATGATCTAAACCAGGTCGCTAATAGCACGTGATTTACCAATATCCAACTCGGAGAGATTGGATCCGATGGATCCTCCACGAATCATGCCGGAGCTCCGGTGGAATCGGCACTTGAAGGAACCGGCATGGGTGGTTGGTGAGCAAAGACAGTTCCCCCGCTCAGTGCTCCGTGGTTTCGTCAAGGCCCTGTGTAACCTTGGCGAAGTGCCAGGATTGTGGAGCGGTGAATTCTTCTTCAGCACTTCCAAGTCAATTGCTGATGCCATTATTTCAGGGGTTACGTGCTGTTGCTTCTTAAGGATTTTTGAGTGTTGCTGGTCCCTCACGCTGTTGCTCTTATTACTCATCTTTGATCTTTTCGAAAGCTTTTCTGTCATGCAAGATATGTAGCAGCATTGATGAGGATATTAATTGGAGTTATATATATTTGCATGCCAAAATGTAAGATCGATCGATATATACGTTATCAACTCTTACGTTTAAATATTTATGAACCAGTTCTTGATTATTCGATAACTAAAGATCAAATTCTTGAGCAATATCCCAAACTATAAGTTATGCAATACGAATATACATTTTATGACATTAATGATGTCAATCTCGTCTTAATTTGAGAGGAAAACAAGAAATCAATCGAGAGCACTTAAACTCTTGACTTTGAAAAACATGCCCAAGTTTTTCGCCATACCTGACAATTCAATAGAGAAAGGAACTTCTCTGGTTTGTCGCCAGCCAACCGGTGACCTGAGAAGGGAGAGAAGGCACAGACGAGAGATGTTTGAGCTTTCTGCTTCTGCAATATTGGGGAGGATAAAAATATCAAAATGGGCAATATGAACATAACCGTTAATATAGTTATTACTGGCTAAAATCTTGGACTTTCAGTTCTTGTTTTGGCGCTGAAAATACGGGTAAAACATAATAGAAATTATAGCCCACTAATTTGGAGAGAATTTTGCTATTTAAGGAATATGCCAAGTAAATTATTTATATTTAGTAATTTGGTAATGACCCTCATTTCATGCCTCTATATATATATATATATATATATATAGAAACAAAAGGGGTAAATTAATTATAGTTTTACCCCTACCCATTCATCAATGTTGTAGTTCAAGATTTTAATTATAATGTCACCTTAATTTATACTTCTTAAAAACTTTGAATTTTGATCATTATTACTACTAAAAAGCTAACCTTTTCATGTTTCTATAATTTTCTCTCTTCTTACTTTTCTCTATTTTTTCCTCTTCTTCCCATTATAATATCCCATAAAAACACTTCAAAAGTCTAAAAGGTAACTTTGGAATTTTTTTTTGAAAACTGAAAGAATAACATTAGAATATTAATTACAATAGAGAAAAAAGTGTAGCATTGATAAATTTATAGGGCATGTGTCTGTGTATATATATATATATATTAGCTACTAGTAAGTATGTGCTCTATGGTGGGATTTTTTTATTTTTGTTAATGTTATTAAACTTAGTTAAGTTTACCAGGTAAATATAGTGACTTGTCAACTTGATCTATAAACTAGGTTGGATTTCAAAATAAATTAGGTGAGAGTCGACAAAGTATAACTTAGTTGACATGATAATTTTTTTTGTTAAAACAAATTAAAACAACCTCTATTTAATGCTTATATATAAACAAAATTGCACAATATTGTACGATAATGTATTAGTTAACTCGAGTCAAACTATATTAATCCACCCGACCTATAATCTAGATCACGGCCTTGACTAGATTTAATAACCTTGTTTTTTAAAATTTAATTTTTATTTAATTAATTGATTATAAAAGAAGATATTTGTAGTAAAAAAAACAAATAAAATTATTGAGGAGAAATAAAATTCTCCAATCTAAACTTTATTTTCTTATCAATGCATCTCTTGATTGTTTGAATGAAATTATTTTTTTATTATACTATTTTTAAATAAAAAAGTGGTTATAAATTCAAAAGCGAGTTAAAAAAAGATAATATCTTAATATTCAATGAGATTTAAAAAAAGAATCAACAAATATTATCAAATGAAGTAAAAAAATCAATTCAAAATAATAAATAAATAATTTTATTTTCATTGAATATTAATAAGCAATCTTTTATTTCTTATTTTTCTTCATATTAGTACTTTGTAATTGAAAAAAAAAATTTAACAATCCTATAAAACCTACAATATCTTTTAAGAACCATGGAAAATTTAAACATGAATTTTAAAATCATGTCAAGTTTTTTTTTTACAGTGCATTCTAATAAAAATAATTATTTAAAAAAACACATAAAAATAGACTAACCATATAGGAAAAGATTTGAGGCCAATGCCGACACGCTTGCAAGGCCACACTCGCAAGCTTGACCTTAGATTTTTTTTCTTCAAGGGCAAATTAACTCAATCGAATTAATGATATGGGTTATGAATTTCACGAGTTAACTAGTTTAATTTAAATTGGTATAATTTATTATTGTTATAGTATTTAAAAAAACAAATATTGTCTTTAAATTTATTTTAAAAACAAATCATATTTTTATTAGTCATAATTTAAATTATCTTAAAAACCATCAATTGACTAGATTATTTAGGATTATTAAAAAAATATAATGGTAATGTCTTGATATTCTTTTTTATGTTTAAAGAATTTTGGTGTAAACTGCATCATAACACTATATATAATTAGACCTTTATAAATTAGTATTTTTGGTACCGTGAAATTTTATTAATTAATCAATATATTATTTAATCGAGTTTATTAATTTAGCAAGTATATACACACATACGCGACGAAATTGCTAAAAAAATGAGCAGATTTCAGTGCGAAACAATGACAAATGGAACAAAACAAGTTGTCATTTTGTGTCACTGAAAGGCATCGGTTTCAACCGTTTTGTTTTGTTCTCTTGGACTACATAAGTTTGGTTTTTGGTTCCTCTGCTGGTCTCTTGCATGTTGATTTTGAAGAAAGCATCTTTGCCACCGGGCACTGCAGTTCCTCTCTTTCCACTGCAAGCTCACCAAATTTTCTTACACGTTGAGAAGTGTCTTCATCTTCTGTTTCCATACGTTGCATGTTAATTTCCTCTCTCTATATTTCAGTGGGTACTCAAAAGAGTTCCACAGTGCAGATGCTGCTTTCTGGAGTTTCAGCTCTGGTTTGAAACCCCTTCGATAGGGTTGCAGCACTCGAATCTACAGCACATAATTAAGGTACCCTCCTTCTCTCTTAATCTGATATCTAAAAAACATTGTATTTCAGCTTTGTTTGATATAATAGCTGCCATAATTGCCTTTTATATGCATCATTGTTAGAGATTCGTATTAAACATGTTGAAGGCTTTGATCTACTTTCCTGGGTTTGTATTTTCTGTCATGGAAAAAGAGCTTAGTAGCATTAAAAGTGAGTTTCCATGCAATCTTTCTAGTAATTATTTTTGCCTTGCTCTTGTTATTCCAGGAACAAAGCCGGAGCTTAACCTGAAAACCTTTCTATATCATCTTCATGTTTACACACACCATGTTACCTCCATCTCAAGAAGATGAATTAAAGGCTTCTCATTTTACTGCTTTATCTTTAAGCACAGATATCCAGGTTTCCCAGAAAATCCATATTCCATCTCAAGTTGCTAAGAAGGTGCAGAGCACAAGCCTTCCATACACAAGAAACAGTGCAAGTCCAATGAAGGTTAAGAGGAAAAGATCCCTCGATGGAGCAGCATTGACTATAGGAACCGGGTCTAGTTCAAACCTGCTCAAAATGAAAGGAGTTGATCATCCAACCGAACAGGTGAGCCGTGCTAGCTTAGGTGGTGATTATAGTCGGAAACAGCCACCTCCAATTGCTGCTGTGTCTGGTTTGCTCAATACAAGTGAAGCGAGAGTTGTTGAGGAGGCAAGCCCTTACCATCAATTTGTACGAGGAGTTAGAAGTGGAAATGCAAACAAAAAGAGTGATGACAGAAGAGCTGGTACAGATAGCACCAGTTATGTGAATGCTCCCAACAGGGCGTGCCTCTATCAGCAATCTGCAAGTGGGATTAGCTGTGAAAATGATAGCAAAAAGAATGCTCATCCCAGAGCTAGAAGAACTTGTGGAAAGACATCAATTTCTGATAAAATCCAGCACAGGATGATAAAAATCGAGAATCAGCTGCCAGGTCTAGAGCAAGGAAACAAGTAATTAAGTTATCCCAGACTGGTCTTTTAAGCAATTTGTTACATATATAACTTGGCCTTGTTTGCTCTTCGTTATTGTTTTCACATTTACCACCCCTGTTTTCAGGCTTTGGAAGCCCAACAGCAAGTGGAAAATACAGAGCTTAAGAAGGAGAATGACCTCCTGAAAAGGGCTGTGAGGGTAATTAAGTTGCATTTTGATTATTCTTTTTTTTTCAAAGCATTCTGTTAGGCCTTCCATGTTTAAGGTTTCTAAGCATTATGATACCTAAATGTTTTGCAGTTTCTCTTGGCTATATTAAGAACAAAACGCATGAAGCTGCCAGCACTTTCAAGGAGTTTCTCAGCACCCTTATAAATGAAACCCAGAAAAGTAGCTGCCATGAATTGTCTGGAATATGAAAATAAGAACACATTCACTATTGCTGTAAGTGGCAAGAGTCAAGGGCTTAGTCTTCAGGCTATATATCCAGTTCAATTTCAACCTCTTTTAATGTTTTCTCAGCATGTGATTTCGTAATGTAGTCAGCATGAACTGCGTCTCTTTTTATTCATTTAGAATATGATTGTAAACTATGTCCTCTCGACGATCACTCGCATCATTCTATCGCCTTTCTAAGCAATGAGGCACAAAAACTGGGATTTCCACCATGATTTGTGCTGGGTATGCTTGGTCAAAACCAGATGGTATGATAGCATAACAAAAAAACCAGAAATTGAAGGAATAATTAGCTGATTACTTTACTTAATAATCTAAACGATGAATGCAACAAGAACCTGGTTATTGTACCAAGACAATCACACGAAGATATTTCACTCTTTCTTGTACTTTTCATCTAATACAAGCCTCAATCAGCGTATCCCTGATCCCCAGGGAACGCCATGTTTGGGGATTTTACGATTACATTACAATAACAAAACATACTAAGAGGGTTAGCTAAATCACTATAATAATTCACATTGCCGTTAATTTTTTTTCTGATTTTATCTTTAATTTTTTTTTTCATTATAGCTTTCTATCCCGAAAGAATGGCAAATTTCTAAAAACTTATTGAGAAAATAAACAATTAAACAAAAGAGGATCAATATATAAAATAAAAAAATATTTATAAATCAAATTTGATATAAAAAATATCCTTTTAATTTATTTATTTTCTTTTTTTTTCCTTTGCAATCCTAATAATTTTTATAATTTGAGTTTTGATTCAAAAGGTTTTTTTAAATTTTTCAGTCTTGGAGTTTGAGAGGAGAGATAAAAAATCATTGAATTACAATAATAAAAAAATATTATTTCACCATAATTTGACGATAAAAATAATTAATTTTGATGTTAATAAATTTTATTTGATTATAGAAATTTGATGATAAAGTTTTTTTTTTATAAACATGTTTTGAAAATATTAATTGAGTTTTATTTAGATTTTTTTTATTTAATTGATTTTTATTGTTTTAGTGTTTTCGATTTTGAGATTGATAAGAGATTTATGAAAGTTTTTATAATATATATTAGGTATTGATTGAGATGATATTTCAGGACAAAACCCTCTCTAATGCAAACCCTAAAAACAACTCCACCACCACCAAAATGGCAGCCACAGCCATTGGATCTTCTAGAAGTACCTAAAGCGGACCATCTCTCCGCTCAGTCTCTCCATCTAGCAGATTTCATCAACACCTCTCTAGATCTTCGACATCTTACGCTCCCCACCGCCTTTGCTTCCTCAAGTTCTAGTTTCATCTCTCGCTCATCAACTTTCTTCACACCAAGTTTGACGGGAAAATTGAACAGGAAAAGAAGAATGATGTGATTCAAAAGAAGCAAATTCGAAAGAGAAGCCCCCGTGACAAGAATTCTCAAATGCTAAATTATCGGAATCATTCAACCTACAGTGGATGTAGTGGAATGGCTAAAGAGAAGTTTAGTTGGTGTGATTTTAGAAAATGACAAGTATGGGTGTTTGGAGTCTAATTTCATATACAGTGGGTTAGATTCCTTTGATTTCTGATTTATGTTGGATATGTTTTTTCAGGAGATTCACCACTGGGTTCCATCAGATGCTCCTGCGTATCGATTTTGTTGGGTGGTTTGGCAGTTCGCCTTCATTATCTAATTATTCGTCTAACAACAATCGATTGAATGTGCGCAGATCTTCCATGACCAATTCGCTAATGAGAATTGCGGGAATTCATAATAATTGAGGGAAAGGGTGCAAGCAAGTTAGATCTATTGACATAAATATTGTTCTAAGAAATGGGCAGTAGGAGCTGCATTTTCCACCGTACTTTCCCCGAGTGAGGGATTAAAGAATGATGAACATTGTACGATAACATGTTGCTTGATTCATTCACAATCTTCATACTGATAGCCATGTTGTTTATTGCAAGGACCTGATGGTTTGGACAACCATGGGAAGGAGATGAACTGTGATCATTTTTCTTTATTCGATTACTGGCCACATTCAAAAAAGACTGCACAAATTGAAAATGATATCAGCCCAGAATATAGATTTGAATACATGGATTATTTATGTTCATTTACATGCATACCAGTATCTATTGCAATCACAAGAAACAAAAATCGTGTACCGATTTTGGGGTATATATCCTTGAGTAAAGGACTTCCCTATCCTTGGGAATCAAGTTCTCCTACCATCCTTCTGCCATGTACAGCTCAAAGACAGAGTTCTATACTTATGGTTACTGGGGAGCTCCTTTATACAAGCCAAAAACTCACTCAAGTAACCAGACCAGTACATATAATTTTTTATCGCACACTGAAGAAAGCTTAAAACAGAAAAGAAAGCCTAATAAAAACTTCAGCTCTCTTTTGCTGTCTTGCCCTCTATCTCTCCAATCCTTGTTTACAGAGAGGGCAGCAGGATATAATTCGAAGCCATTGATCTACACACTTGAGGTGGAACATATGGGAACATGGCAATTTCCTAACTTCTTCTTTGTCTTTATACTTGGCTAGGCAGATACAACATTCCTGTCAATACCATCACACAAACGTAAGTAAAAAAAACATGCTCTGACTGTATGCCAATAACGTAGCCTAGCCATCTGTATCTGTAAACTAGGACTTACCAGATCTTCACTTGCAATGGTTGAATTGCAGTCAGCATTATTGCGAAACTCCGAGTTGGTGTCAGCTGCTTTGTACCTCCAACTTGGTAGACTGGAGATTTGATCGTCGGATGCCCCTCTCTCGGCAGAACCCATGTTCATGTTGTAACCAAGGACAGTGCTAATGAGTGGCACGCAACAACATAAGAGTAGAAACAAGAGAAATGGGAAGGAGTAACTGAGAGCATTCCAGGCAAGTAGAGAGATGCATAGCACATGGAGTTTTGGAGCACGGTGGTAGGATCCAAAGCGAGAATCAAAGACCCAAACATTACCCATCACAAACCATATTGCAAAGAAGAGCTCAAGTGAAGTCCGGCACTTGTGCATCAAAATTGAGCACCTGCATACACTGTATATCAATCAGTAGGCGTACAAATAAGTCCAACGAATATTATTATCTTTCTATTATATATTTGTAAATGGCTGTATTAGCCATGAAAAAATTTTCATGGCTGTATTGTTTCAAAGTATCTGCGAATTCTAGATCATGCAATGATTCCTAAACTATCTTGAAGATCACATCGTTCTTCTTCTCTCTTTTTTTCCCGAAAATTACTCATTTAGCCAAACTGTAGATTGACCAAAGAAATCCTGCCTCGGTGGTAAAACGGATGCATGAGTGTGGTTGGCATCAACAGTTTCTTCTCTCGATGCTGATAAGAAAGAAGAAAAGTACTCTTCCACCTGCAAATTCAGTTTTGCTAGTAGAGTAGTGGTCGAAGTACCATAAAAAAAAATGCTGATTCAACCTTGGTGACATTAAGCTGTTCAATTTAAAGGCAAAATCTTAAATATAAGGATTTGCAATGGCCAATAATTCCTATCCAAAGGCATCAAAGTCACACATAAACTACAGTTTCTTGGTCATGGTAACTAAAATAAGCAAAGTAAAACTTATAATCTCTCCGACAGCTAAGTTTCAAGAGATTAAAAAGCACCACCCAATACCACGTAGGAAATTAAGATTTAGAGCCATAGGGGAATTCTAAATACTATAATGATTCTGAAGCTACTTGCTAAATTATACAGAGAACAAGCATCCTTTTTCCTGTTCTTCAAGCTGCTAGAAATCTATTCCTTCTCAACCAAATTTCATTTTAAAGCATGCTGCTAATTACATCATATTATGTAATAGCGCTTGAACATATATATTTTCAGCATAGATGTAGTAACATTACAGGATGAATAGCTTTTAACAGAAATACCTGGATTCCTCACTGCCCCTCTGTTGTTCCAAATCAGGCAGGCCAAAACCATCGCCTTGAGTCGTGTTAATTTGCCGGTATCGCCCATAGAGCAGCAGCAGACTAAGGACACAACCAATATTATAGCCAATAATCCATATTCTCACAGGCCAAACTGGCTTCTCTGCCTTGGAAATAGCCAGGGTGAACATGGTAATACTTATTTGAATGACCAAAGCTACAAACTCCAGCATCATCCAAGTGCTGGAGTTGAAAGGATTAGACCCAAGATTAGACCTTGAGCCATTCTGGTAGTGGAATACTCTTCTCAAGAAGGTGAACCATCTTGCTCTAGATATTCTCATCGCTGTTCTTACCAATAATGACGAAGTGGGAGTGAGAGCAGACCTGTTTCTGAGAGACACAGTTCCACGCTCTTCTCCTGCTGGAGATGCTGCAGGACTTGAACCACAGAATGAATTCATTGGAAAGGGGTACCGCGTATTCATTGAGGATGTTTTAGGAAGAAATCTTCTGATACAAGCTCGTGGTTTGCTCGAATAACGAGACAAGACTGGCTTGTGAAAAAGACTTAGTTGAAAAGAAACGACATGATCTTGTACAATTGATGATATGGGGTTAACTAAATTTGAATATTACCAGCAAGAATTCCATGTATGGTACTGACATGGAAATCACAAATATTCCAGCACTGGAAATCACCAGCAGGCAGGGTTTGGCCAAAGACTTGTATTTTGTTGGCTCCAGAGTAGACAGCACCGTGCTTTGAAACCCAGCTCAAACAAACAACTTGGTTGGCACCAGCTTCAGAATCTCTCAAAACCGAAGTGGGTATTTATTTAAGAATGGACTGGTAATCAGCAGGCAGATAAATGAAGTGTACATGGAAAGATAGAGCAGGGAGAAATGGAGAGATGGTTGTGGAGTGTGAATATGACAGGAAGGTGAAGGTGGGGTTTCAGATGGTGACCAAGAATCAACTGCAAAAGCCAAAACCACCGTAACTTCCATCTGGTTTTTGTTTATACAGCAAGCAAAGTTATAGCTGAAACAGATCTTCAACTACAAATATTTCCCTTTCATTTCTCTCCAGCACAACATAATTAAGTAATTTTTTTTTAATTTTAATTTCTCTTTGTTCAGTTAATGTCTCTTTTGGTCTTAATTAATTGGACACACACACTCACACACACACACAAGAGATTAATATTATTTCAAGAGGGATACACACACACACACACACACACACATACATAAGAGATTAATATTATTTTAAAAGGGCGTGTGGCATTGCGGTCTATTTATTTAAAATTTGAAAAAAAATAATTATTTTTTAGATTTTTAATGTGATAAATATTTAAAAAATAAAAACAATATTTTTTTTTAAATATCCACTAAAAATGTTAAATAGATTATAATCTCCTAATGTTACTGAAATGAGAGATTTTGAATCATGGAGGTTTCAGTAACCAGGGGATTCTAAAATTTACTGAAATGACAATAGTGTTTTTTATTTTTCTTTTTCATTTCATGGTAAATATATTAATTAGTCTTTAATCACACATAAAAATACCTTAATTATTTAAAAATGATGGGAAGCTTCTTCAAACGATCTAAAGAGTCCACATAAGAGAGGTGTAAATGATCATTTGATTGTGATTAATCCCTTCTAAAACCAGATTAATAAGATTAACACCATTTTCATTTTTCTTTCTGAATCTTTTTTTGTTTTTCAAATTTATAAACTCTGAATTAGGACCTTAAAATGCATGGTTACAAAAGCTTACATTTACTACATCTCTGTAACGTAAAAATACAAGTTTGATCTCTAGAAAATATATTTATTAAAAAAAATAATCATGAACTTGAAACAAGATTAGTTTCACCTTTTAAAATAATACGAGAATACTCGGTAAGGAAAAAAGAAAAAAAAAACTTACATGTGGTTCGTCACAGGCCCGTTGAAGTGCTATATATAAGATTAAGCATCATTGTAAAGTAATTAATGATGATATCTTTTCCTGTAATCATACTTAATTTGCCCATCTGAATTCTTAACGGATTGCTAATCCTTTTCGTTTGCTCAAGCATCGTTTGATTACGCTAATGGATCCCCTTTACACAAGCAATGTAAATTGTACAATTTAATCTCGTAAAGTAGTTTCGTCGTATCTTCAGGCAGCCTTTCTCCTTCCATTCTTTATATAAACAACTAACATAAGTAATGATATTTAATTCTCAATCGAACCTCTAAAGTTGTAAAAATCTCTATGAAGCACTCAAACCTCAATTATATTAAAACTTGCAAGCGATTCTCACACCAAAATCTTATATATAAATAAATAAATAAATCCCCATGAAGATTTAATAATAATTTGAAGCATTGTTAATTAGTCTCGGAGGATATGATATAGTAATGGGAGTAACTTGAAAGGATTGGGAGTGTAGGAATCTGAAATTAAATAAAAAAAATTATCAAGGATAAATTCTCTATATCTATAGTGGAGGAATTGTTGGATGAGCTTTGTGAGTCACAATATACACATTTTACAATTAAAATTTAATTCAAAGAAGAATTGTATAGAAATAATAATTAAATTGTAACCGTAATCGTAGTACAAACGTATTTCAACTTTGTTAGTTTTTGTATTTTAAAAGTATTTTCTAAAAAAATTAATTTTTTATTTATTTTTTCTTTACTTCAAGTTAATATTTTTTTGGTGATTTTAGATTATTTTAATGCGTCGATATCAAAAATAATTTTTTAAAAATAAAAAAAATAAATTAGTTTTATATTTCAGAACGAAAAATAATTATAATCATATTTTTAAATACGCTGATCCTCACACACTTTAATATTTTTTTTCCCTAAAGTTGAATACACAAGCTTTTCACAAGAATACATTTGTCAATTATTTAGAATTTATGGATACACATTTTATCATTTACATGTTGACACGTTACTTTATAAGAAAATTTAAGTTTGTTTATAAATAATTAATATATTTTTTTTAATTCTTTATGTCCAGTCAAGCATACCATTTCACCTCTAGAAATCATACACGTCATAAAGATACTGGAATTAAGCATCATAATAAATAAATCTTGATCAATGTTTAATTTCTTAGCTGGCTTGTATTTGACCAAGATTTAACAACACATGAAAAACAGGTGGTAATCTGAAGAGAATAAAATATAGGATGTAAATTTGATTAAAACACGTAATTAAACTCCATCCAATAAACCGAAGCCACATGTGCTGTTCTTGAGAGATGAACAGCATGGCTAGGGTTACAAGCAGGTCATTTTCAGGAATACAGGTATAGATAATCTACACGTGTATGACGGCAACGTACGAGAGGAAGATAGGGAAGCTTCCATTCTTGCTTCTAACCTATTAGTCACCAGTTTGATTTTTTTTAGAGTTATTAATTATTAATTTTAAAATTTATAAAATTAATTGAGATGTATATAGACCGACCCAACACTTATAATTAAAAAAAAAAAAAAAAAAGAAGATAGGGAAGCTTGGCATGTTTGTGCTCATCCAGATGATGATGTGGGTGGGGGTTTGGCGAACTCATCTTTGATTTTGTATCAAGTAAATGCTGAAGAGAGGATGAGCCCAGCCTTTGCTTACACTCGATGCTCACACACAGTTTCAACGCTTGGTGGTGGTGGAGTTTGATGCGTCCATCTGTTTGCTTTGCGGGAGAAGGGCTGGCTGGGCCATCAGGTGTGGTAGAGTGTTTGTTTCTCATACGGGAAGGTTGACCAAACACATTTATTTCGTCATCTCAATATATATATATACAGAGGAGAGATGAGAGTTGTTTTTGTCAATACCGGAGAGATGAAGAAATTTAGTCTATTATAAAATAATATAAATTATTTTTCTAGATTTTATTTAAAAATTAAAGTTTTTTATTGAATTGGTTTTTTGATATGATATAAGAATCTTAATAACCAAAGCGATCACTGAGTTTAAATCTTATCATCATCATTTATTTGATAAAAATTAAACATAAAGTAGTGTAAATTTATATATAAGTTTAAAAGATTTTCATTTGAAAAATTATATTAAAAAATAATATAAATTATATTTTAAAATTTTATATAATAATTTAAATTATTAAATTAAATCAGTGTTTGGACGGTGCATATGAATCGTGTTACAAAGAAGTTAATAATTTGTCTATATAGAAATATTCAAGGTCTAAGAGGCAATTATTAACATTGACACTGGATTTCTACGAGAGCTCGTTGTATGACATGATGTGCACAAGCATTGTTAGGAGGAACATTTAATATATGAAGATTCCTGGACTGTCATTTCTCCACCTCCCTGCAAATTGCAAGACGAGAATGGTAGAATTCTTTAGAGGTTATAAGGCTTCGAGTGGACATGGATTTCATACTTGATGGTACAGTTGAGTGTTATATAAGCTCCTTGTCTCGATGCTAGTGGGAGGCGATGGGCGAGTAATCATTGCTCTTCAAGCCAAGCACGCTCTCCCGGCAACTTAAAACCGCTATCAATCATCCGGTAAAAAAAAACGTTTTTAAAGCAACCAATGACTTCCTAATTGATATAAAATCCATAATATTATTATATATCTCTTCAACTTCGTAATTTTTAGGTTAGTTTTTTTAGATTTTCTTAATACTTGAATTCTTTAATTTTTAAATATTTTTCTATAAATAAATTACTTGTATTATACAAGAAAAGGTATCAACTTCCTTCATAAGTTTTATACTGAATATATATGTTCTTACTTGTTCTTTATTTTTTTAATATGTTATTAGCAAGGTCACTCTGCTTGATATATGTTCAAATCTTGGGGCGCATGAACTCTTATGTTACGGGGCTTGTATTAATTTCAATATTTTTTTTCATTATTGTTTATACTTTATAGAATATATTTGGCTTTGTAGCTTATTTTGACAAATTTTCTTTTTTTTTATTCATCAAGATTTAAAGTTCTTGGAGAACTAGTATTATAAGTTTACGAATGATTAAATAAATTAAATACAAAAGAACTGAATGATTTTTTTCTTTTATATTAATGATTTTATTTAATAAGTTGTTTTTTTTTTTATAGATAATATTGAATCTGACGAAACTTGAATTTATCGCTCTTGATATATCTGGGAATAATTTTTTGTCATGGATCTTTGACGATGAAATTCATCTGGAAGCTATGAATTTTAGAGAGACCATCAAAGAAGAAAATAACGCATCCTTACGGGATCGCTAAAAAACAATGATTTTATTCGTCACCATCTCCATGAAGGATTAAAAATTGAATATCTCACAATAAAAAATCCTTTTGTTATGTGGCAAAATATAAAGAAAAAATATGACCACCAAAAGTTTACCAAACTCCCTCAAGTTCCTTATGATTAGTTACACTTGAGGTTGGAAGATTTTAAATTGCTTAGTGAATATAATTCTGCAATTTAAAATGGGATAACTTATATTTAGTAATATTTATTCTCTAATTACTTATAATAGTAATGGGATGTATTTTCAAGAAAGCAATTGATAAATGGCCGAATTTCAATTTATAAAACAAATAAAAATCCAAGATGGTTGTGAAGAACTTGTAAGAAAAAGTTGACAGTTGTGCCCATAATAAAAAATTAGAACATGTCGAAAAGAAAAAAAGGATGGAGGGATCAACATGAATTGGATGGACCAAAAGATGCAATTGCAGCAGAGAGCTTGCATGGTAAAAACGTTTGAATGATATATTAATGCAATTATCAATAAGCATGATTATAACCTGGTTGATTATCAACAAAAAGGCAATTAAAGCTGCTAGCTTGTTCATCTTGTTTTAGAATCCAAACACGACAAACTCGAGCCTTGATCAACGGGTAGAAAACGTATTTCTTTATATTTTTCAAAGGAACCGCCATCGATCTGTTGGAACTGAAACTTGGGTTAAAATATATGGAAAAAGAAAACCGTGAAGGTCAATTTATGCATAAAGAAAAAGAACATTAGAAGAAGTAATCAAAGAAACATTTTAATCAACAAAACACGGTTGGCATTTTTGTTTTCCAATGAACAGATAAAAGATGATTATTCGAAGGAAAAACAGAGCAACATTACCTGGCTACAAGAGCTAGGACAAAGAAAAAGATGACCCTTTGGCGAAGCACTGATGACATCTTCATAAACACTATTCTTAGTGTAGGAAAATGGTTTCCCTTCATGGTCGCAAGTTATAATTTTAAACCCTTGTTTGATGAAACTCTTGAGAGAGCAACATATAATTGATCATGGGTGAACACTTGCTCTTTCAAGAAAACACCAACTATCTTCAATGATTGTCCCTGGTTTTTATTAATTGTCATCGCATAGCATAGCCTCACAGGAAATTAATTGTCTTCGCTTGATTGTAAATGGGAATTTACCATCATTTATTGGGAAAACATTCCGTGGAATAAAAACTCTATTCCTAATGTTAGATCCGGTAATTATTTGAGCTTCAATAACTCGTCCAGCAAGTTGTGTAACGATCAGTCTTATCCCATTGCATAAACCAACAGATGGATTGAGATTTCACAGCAACATTATTGGTGTTTCTATTTTTAAAGTGAGGGTGTGAGAAGGGACGCTGTTGAATTCAAGTTGGTTAATAAACTCAGGTGGATATAACAAATCTGTGTTGTCGCTCTCACCAGATGATGTCTCAAAAGAATCAGTGCTAAGATAAATATGTTGATCACCGCGTGTAATAATAAGGATGAAATCATTGATAAGAAAGAGCTCCCAGTAGAGAGAGATGCTCTCCTTCTTCTGGAAGTTTCTCCTCGGGATGGCGTGCTGCTACTGAGAATTTTGAGCTTTCTTCTTCGTGCCTTTCATGGCAAATAATAAACAGAAACCTATGATTATCTGCTCTTGGGTAAAAAAAAAGATCCGAGAGAGATCTTTGAAACCCTCCAATCGTAAGAATACTGCGAGTAGACGGCGTGTCTTCCTCAACCTAACTGGGGGGTCCTGTCTTGTTAAGGACGTGTCTGATGTGGCAGACAGCGTGTCCCCCTTTAATGGGCGTCTTTTAGCGGACGATTGCTCGGCTGAAGAAGACTCAACGGACGAATTAGATGGAGATTTGATATTCTTCAATTCCCTGCACTTTCTTCAGTCCTGGAAACGTTCACTGCTTGCACCATCGGGGTCACTCCTTCCTCTTGCGTTGCCATAGAGAATCCCTCTGCCAGCACTGATGGGGTCAGCAACTCCTCTGGTTTTAGAGTGCAGCATATCGACCCAATTGCTGGTGCTAAAGATTGTTCAGGTGCTTCTCAGTCCTCTGTCTTAGGTAACTGGAGAGACTTGTTCACCAGCAATGTAGCTCTGATTATTGGCCTGAGATTTTAGTTTTTTTTTTCCTGATAGAGCATGTGGAAGTGGTAGGAAATCTCCTGCCCCTCCTACTCTATTATGTCTCTATATGCTGATATATCAGAGGGCTTAATAGCCCTCTGCAACAACATGAGGTCCTTCACCCTCATGTAGTTCGGTCATTGTGGTCCTTGAGACCAGTTTGTTGCTGCCGTCTGTGCTTTTTGCCTATGGTTTGTCGCTCGTGGCTGGGGAAAGCTGTATTTTGTATGCTGGAGCCAACGTGTTTGCTCTGCTGGTTTGCTAGAATTTGATTGGTAGCTGTTATGTTACCTCTTTTGCTATAATGACGTTGGGCTGTTAGAGTGATTATGGGGGTTGTACCTCCATCCTCCACTGCTAATGGTCTCTTATGGAGTTTGTTTCTTTCTGCCTCTTCTGTAGCAGATTCTTGTTGATGGCCAACTTGGTCTGGTCAGTTTGGTAAACAACACGAGCTGATGATGGGTTTGGCCTTGGTGTCCAGCTTTACTGACTGCTGGGTTGTGTGAGCCTGGTTCAGCTGGTTGGTTATTATGGCTGCTGTGTTGGTTGGTTGGTTGGAGTCCATGTCCTATTGGGACTTCTTGCTGACCTCTACTGTTTCTGGGGCTGTCGTGCCTTTATCTCCGCTGCTGTAAATTGTTGCAGCTGTTTGCCTTGGGACTGCTAGCTTTGCCTCTGACTGCTTTGCTGCTTGTCCTGTTGGTTTACTTGTGGTTATGTTCTGTTGCGGTCTGTTGTTGAAGCTGGGTTGGTTGCTACTGAATGCAGTGTTTTTCTGAGCTTCTTGCGGCTGAATGCTGGGATGTGATCTTGAATCACCATCATGGTGCTGCCATTGTGTGGATATGTTCTGCCATGGCTTTTGTGTTGCTGCTGTATGCAGTTTAGGTTACTGCGAAATGCAGTATTTGTATGCTGGAGTTGATGAGATTCCGAGCCTTTTCTGCTGCTGGCTTGTCCTTATTGCAGGCTTGCTGCGTGATTGTCTGCTGGCTACTGGATCTTCTGGTTGCTGCATGATGTTTGTTTGTTGTTGAAGGCTCTCTTGGGGTTGCCTTTGGCTGCTGCGATTATCTGTCGAAGTGTATGAATCATTAATTTCTGAAACAATAATGTTCTTGGGTGTTACAATCGCCCTCTCTTTAAAATAGTCCATGTTTAAATAAGGTTCTTCAATGTTAGGATAAATGGCTGAAACAATTGATGCAATCAGGTTACCTGAAGTACCAAGTAAAAGCTCATTTGGAATCTTGACAAAGGATGCATCTGGATCATCCAAAACAGGCAAATCACATATAATTCCATCGCCAATCATAAGGATCCACTATGCAAAATGTTTAAGTTCATCTCGTTGAGAAGGAGCATGCCCATCAGCTGATAGACACATGCATGTTTTCTTTAAGCATCAGAATCTTCAATCTTGGCCAAAGTGGTGAGCTGCTCAGAGAAGCGTTAATAACATATTCCTTTGTCCGAACCTGGGATAACAGGAAGGATTTGTCGAAAATCACCAACTAACAGAACTGATTTCCCACCAAATAGTTTGTTCTGTTGCCTTCTATCAACATCACCTAAGACATCTTGCAGTGATCGGTCTAGTGCTTCAAAACAAAATTATTATTCATTGGAGCCTCATCCCAAACAATGGGTGTTCCTCTTAATCTCGCATGTTGAGTTCTCATCAACAGAAAGAAAGAGGTATTTTAAATCTTGAATGAGTTGTACGACCACCAGAAAACAAAAGGAAAACACACAATACCAGATCAGGCAACAACAAGCACAACCAATCCTTCGGATCCAATACAATTAATAATTATGTGCCATCAAAAAGTTTTCCCTGTCCCACCATGACCATGAACAAATATCAGAGACTGTTGTTTTTTTTTTTCTTCTAGAACAAACCCCACAACGTAATTGTAGACTTCCCTCTAGCATTGGTTAATCTCAGCCATTAATTAAGCTCTGCAATATCATAATTAAGCTCCCCTCCCAAAAGTTTGTTCCTAATCTCAGCCATTAGCCGGACCATCTGACATAGGTAATTTATAATCTTTAAGGGATGTTGTAAAAGCATTAAGAAGTTGTTCAAGTTCATACAACATAGAATTCACAAGCTCGCCATCAGTTAAATGGAGGTTTGGTATGGAAAAAGAAGCTTTTAGGTTATATTCAATATCATCATGCATTGAACGCTAAATTTGATCAAGCCGGCCCTTTGAATCAACAACTCTGTTGTAATTTATTTCTGGGTTCCGTAAAAACAAAAAAAATCAAAAAATCATATTTGAAAGAAAAACCAAGAAAAATAATAATAGTGAGAAGAGGATGTCAAAGTGTCTAGAAAATGACTAAAAATTAATTGAGAATGTTTAAAAATACAAGGATTAAAATTTAACATTATATTGTTGATCGATGAGAGCCCCCGGACAAAGAAAATTCAATTTGAGGAAGAAAAGTCCAAAATCAGAGGTTTATGGACTCAATTAAATTTTATTAAAGGTTTAATTGAATTTATGGAGGGTTTGATTGCAAGAAAAATTGATATTGAAGTCAATTTATGCTTTAATCGGAAGAAATTAAAGTTCTGGGTCAAATTATAATTTTTAGAGTTAATTTGGTCAAATCGGGGCTTAATTGCATATATATTGAAGTTTAATGGCTAATTAGAGACTTAATTAAATAAATCCGAAACCAAGGACTAAATTGGAAAAGGCGCTTAAATAGAGGAGTTGTAACCCACTTGAATCGGGGTCAAATTGAAGAAATTAGAAGTTTATTGATCAATTAAGGGTCAAATTGCATAAATCAGATACCAAAGACTAAAATGAAAAAGGCGTAACTTCGGTAAGACGATTGAATTTGACGGGATGCAATTGAATTGATTTTAAAATCAAAATTACAATTTAAGATTTGATTGAACAAATAACAAATTGAGAACTGATTTGGACTTCATGTTTTTTACGCCATTTCCTTTTAAATGAAACGACGTGTTTTGTGTCATGACTGGATAGGGGTAGTAGGCCTCTCTCCCCATGTATTTGCCTATAAATACAGTAAGAGGAGAGAGTGAAGAGGGGCAAAAAGAGGAGCAGGAGGAGAAAAAAGAAGAAAAAAACAGAAACGGGAAGAGAGAAAGAGGAAACCAAACGAAAGAAAAGAAAATAGAAGAGAAAGAGAGAAGGAAGAGTAGAAACAGAGCAAAACAAAAACACAGAGGAGAAGAACTATCGCCAGTATGGCCAACTTCCACCGTGCTTCCGACCACGCCCTCGCCACCGCGGCGATAGCGAACAAGCTCCTTCAATCCGTAATCTTCTCTCATTTGCTTATTTGTCTTCCTATTTGGTTTCATTTTACATGCGGACGTGGAACAATTCACGTTCTCTAGCAAAATGAAAATATGATTAGCTAGTTATCGTGTGCCGCTATGACGAACCACTACCTTTTAGGTCGATTCTAGCCCATTTTGTTTTGGGCTATCTCTCTTTAATTTCTTTTGGGCTAGGTCTTGACTCACACAAAATATTTTTATTTTTAAAAGAATTGTGATTTTTCCGCATAATTTTTATCAAATTCAGCTTAATATTGGTTGCTATTTTACAATCAGAAAATACAAATCCGTATGTTTTTTTATGCATACAAAATAAAAAAAGATCATATTGTATTTTCATACAACAAAGAAAATTAAAAAAATGTTTTAGCATGCATATCGACTTTAATAACCAGGTTTATTAAAGTCACTAGAACTTGACCAATATTTCAAAAAAACAAAAAAATATTTTTGTTTGGTTTTAGTACTAGGGACTACGAGTTTATCGCGAAAAACGTATTCTCATATTAAAAAAGATAGTTTTTTTTATTTTGCTTAGTTTTTATCGGATAATAAAACAATGCGTCTACCTTAGGTAGGGCGTATTTGGGGTATTAATACCTTCCATTTACGTAACCGGTTTCGTATCCAATCTCCGAGACCAATTAGGGTTTCTAGTTACCAAAATACTAGGTGGCGACTCCCATTCCATCTTTCCACTGATAAGAGACAAGAATTCCTTGTCTCTCCATATTTGTCAGAATAGATACCAATACCCTGAGAGGGTGGACGATTCGCCGCGACGCGCATAACGCGTCACAAACTTCATAAAAGGATGATGCTAACAAAACGATGCCTTAACTATAAAGAAGTTGTTTGCAATAACCCTAGTAAAAGCCTCAACCCATTCTTTAACATCCCCAAAGGCCCTAAAGTTCTACAAGCAAACTGAAATGTTGGATAAATTGTCCCTGAAACTTATACTTAAGTCATCAAAGCATGTTGCCCCTTAACATGACCAAGCAACAACCTATGAAAATAGAGTTCTCTAGTAGCAGGGATGAATATATGTCATCCCACCAAGACAAAAACCCCGTGACATAGGAATCCACTCGCTTTTACCTAAAGATCCCAAACATATTTATTTGGGAACTGTGAATAATAAAGGCCTTTTGCTTCAATATTAGTCTTGTTTCATTCAAACAATTTTGTAAGCATTGTCCTATTAACTCCTAGCCTTTGAAGAATAGATGAGAGAGATTGGTTTCCCTCGAAAATACAACATGATGTTGCAAACGAAAAATGTACACAAAAGTCTTTCTACATATGGGTTTCTGGAATGGATTGGGAATGCAAAAGTCATCAAACAACTTTATATAGGCAAATGAATTTGCAATTAAAATAGGCTTAAATCTCATCATCATTCTCCTTTTCAACAACCACCTTGCATCGATCAAAGGACCAGATCTCAACATTGATGTGGGCATTGTAACAAAGCAAAGCTCTTGATTGTATGGAATAAAATGGCAATTTGAGAGGGAACACCGGATTTTATGATTGACAAATCAGGGCAATAGACGACTTTTATAATAGACAAACTCGTTCTTATCAAAAACCAATTATTTTTTAAATGTTTTTGGGAAATATTTTGAACACTTGTTCTTTTTCATGTATTTAGCTTTAGGATTCACAACTCCACGTGGGCCATGCAGATGAATCTTGAGACAATTCTATAACAAATTGGATCCCCGATTTTTGTTAGATATTTTACTGAAACAATTGAATCAACATCCTCGAGGGAATGATATTTGAATTCTAGGCATAAGCCAAATCAATAAATGAGTGTATGGCAAGTCATTTTTTAACTCAATCGCGTGCACATATAAAAAGAGAATGTGAATGGAATTGTGAAAATCGATGTTGTAATAAAAAATTAAACTAAAAGGATTTTACTTGTATAAAAAATTACCAATATTGTTCGAACAAAAGGTTTCCCTGATTAGATGAAGTGTATCATATCTAGAAGTTTTGATATAAAAATGTTCTGAACTTTGATTGAATGATCAATATTAGCCCCATCGATATCAAAGCAACATTAAATTATAAGCATGAATATCCATAATGGAAGTTTTTTTTATGTTGGACCATTGACTAAGTTAGGAGCATATCAAGATAATCAGTTTTGTTGTGAAGTAGGCAATTTCATCTTTCCACCCATCACAACAAAGTGTAAGGATAAGTTTGTTTTAGTTGAATAGCCTAACCGTTCTTGATGAAAAAAAAAAGCATTGCAATGTTTACACTTGTATGATTTATCATCGAAGTCAATGTATTCAACCAAATACACTGCATAGACATAAACACAAATGAGAAAAAAAACATGTTTTTTTGTCAAGGTAAAGTAAGGATTAATATAACATGGTGGAACAACTCACACTTTCTCTTCCCTTTGATAGGAGGCTTGACCAATGCTTGGTAGTTAAGGAAGAAGAGGTGTTGAAAACGCAACAACTTTAGTGCATAAAGGATGACCACTTGATTCTAAAGCATCAATGATGTTCGAAGATGAAAAAATCAAACATATACGCAGGGAGAGATTGTATCAAATCAAGTATGTTCACTAAAGTTTGGTGGATAAAACTATAGGCCCAATATGAGCATCTTCCATTAAAACAAAACATGAAATGAGTTTAGATGTATACAAAGTAGCAATGGGTGTGATTTTTTAAACCTTAGTTATCGGGGAAGTTGGTCATGATAAAAAAATGAAAACATAACTAACAAGAGTGTAAGGAGTATATCTAGTTAATCCAATGATAAAACTTCGGTTGAAGGTGTTGTAGATTGTCGGTGGATGAAGTTCCTTTTAAAAAAGATCAAAAAAAGAAACATAAAGATTAGGAAACCAAGCCCCCTTTTCAACCTAAATTCCAAGTATATGGATATGAAGCACCAAAAAAAACAATATCAAAAGCATTCATAAAGTGTCAATGGCCATCGAAAGAGATAGATTTAAAACTAAAAAAACCTAATACCTAACAAAAATACGTTATAACATAATCGTTTAATCAATTAAAGCAAATGTAAGAAGGCATTTTTTTTGTTATTGTTGAAAGGAAACCCTAGGTATCTAACAAAAGTGGCAAGTCTAAATAAAAACAAACAATGAATGCTTAACATATGACCTAGCACCTTGAAATAGTAACATTTAAGGTCAATTATATTGTCTTAAAAAAACTTTAAACAATACAATATTTTCTATATATATAAAAAAAACTTTATTGTGTTATAACTCATTTCTGAAGTTATTTCCCAAATCCACTTCCCTTTTCTTCTAAAAAAAATAAAAATAATAAAATAAAGACTCACAACATGGAGAAAGTAGCCAATGAGGATATTAAAATATATGGAAAAATCAAGCTGCAATTTTAAAGAAAACTCAAAGCCTAATTGTACCCATTATGCTAAAAATAAAGATATAATGCAAATTCAAGGTCAAATTAAATGATTATTGGGCTAATTTACATAAAAATTAAGCCAAGAACATAATTAAATTTTTATAGGCCAATTTGATTTAATCATGTGTCAAATTCAATTTTAATTTATGTTTAAAATTAATTTGGGTCCATTGAAGGATTTAATTAAGTGCAAGGACTTAATTATATTTTAAATTGGTCAAATTAATTCTATTAGGGCTTAATTGGTGAAAAATTAAGATTGGGAGTTCAATTTGGGTTTAATTGAGAAGATTGAAATTTTAAGAGACCAAATTTAATTTTTATCAAGTTAATTGATTGAAATCAAGGGCAAAATTACAAGAAAATTAAAGTTTTGGGATCAATTAAGGGTTAAATTGATAGATTTCACGGCCAATGACCATTTTAGAAAAAGGAGCCAAACTATAGGGCTTAATTGATAAAAACCAAGGGTGAAATTGAAGAAATTAAAAAGTTTGATGGTCAATTAAGAGTTAAATTACATAAAGACAAGACCAAGTATCATATTGAAAAATGCGGCGTATATTTGGGGTTCAAATTGAAGTTCGACTAGGGCTTAATTGCATTAAAGCAAAAAGTTTAGGTCAATTAGGGGTGCCATTGAGCAACATTGATAGATGGAGGACTAAATTGAACGTTGAAAAAAAATACCGGGCACTCATCGCTCATTGTCTCATCGCTTTTCCTGAAAAGTTGCTCCAAGCCACCTCTTTCGCAGTGCATTTAATGCCTCATATGTTCATCAAATTTGACCAAATTTGTATGCAAATGATCCTCCGACATTTCTACAAGCTCATATGGTCCTTTCAAACCGATGACACCCTAGTGGTCAAGCGCCGACCTAAAGTGGCCAACTCAAATTTTAAATTATTAGATTTTGGATTCCATGATGCCTACTTTGAACCAACGATTAGGGATCCTTCCTAACAAAATCAAGGGCTGAAATGTTTCCATAGTGAAAACAAGATTACTCCTCCTCCAACCTATATAAATAGTGGGTGGATTTCATGGTTTGAGCAGGAAGGAAAACTGGGTCCAAAGTTAGCAAAAAATTAACCTCTTCCCCGATTTCTCGTAATTTATTCTCTTTAGCTCTCTCTTCTCTCCTTACGGGCCTCCAGCCACCACCACAAACCTTAAACCATCATCTCCACGAACCCATCTCCCCTACAATAGCCAACAGCCACCGCTGATCCCTCTTTCTTCCCAGATTTTATCTTCCACCTCCACCAATCCACTAGCATGGCCACCTTCTCTCGCCACAAACCGCTGTCCCCCATTGCCGATGACCGCTAATGCTCATAGTTCCTGACCTTCCTCCTTTCCGTTTCGCCTCCATCCATCTTCATTACCCCAAGTGCAAAACAAGAAATATCTTGCATGCGTTTGGCCTGACCAAAATGAAAAAGAAAAGAAAAGATCTCACCCAACCCAGACTTTCCTAGGCTCGGCCTATTACTTAGGCTCCGGGCCTAACCTATGTGTTTAATAATACTATTATATATATTTATAAAAATAAAACCAAAAATTCCAAAAATAAAAATCCCTTTAAAAATTGTGATTTTCAAATGTTTTCTTGCACCAATTTGTATAATATCGAGTTGTATATTTACACTATAAAATATAACCAATATAAAATATAAATCTAGTATTAAAATATCCTGACTTTCTCCAAAATATTACTAAAACAATTAAAACAAATCTTAAAATTTAAATTAGCTTCTCCTTTTCAAAAGACAAAATAAATAAAAATATTTATTTACTAGCATACAAATCAAATCATAAAATTCTGCCAAGTATATCTTCATAAAAACAAAAAATTGTGTCTTTCTCATGTTTGAAAAAAATGCAAAATGGATATACGTGAACTCAATGGATGATCATCCATTAGGGCTCTGACCAGAGTATCAAAAACCCTTTATCAATCATTTTCTTCATTTTATATTAGGGTCTAGATATAGATTTTAATATACGTGGTGTAAAACTACATGATATAGTACACCCCTCAAGTATTAAAGATACAAGGTGTAAAATAACATGCTAGCTAAGATTTAGACTTTAGAATGGCTGGACTTCATTCGAGAAGGTAGACTCTACATGAAGGGAGATCTCCAGTTTTTAAACCTGGGAAAAATCTGACGTAATGAAACTTGACCTAGAAAACAATCAAACACTAATGTAACTTATCTCAGGTAGGGTGCATAGGGGTGACGCCTTCCCCTTGCATAACTAGTTCTCACCCAGACTTCACAAACCATAGGCTTCCCAAAGGACTATAATACTAGGTGGCGACTCCTTAACCTTTAATCATAATTTTACGATTAAATCCTAAAAACTTTTCCTAACACACCACACACCACACACACGCCTTTCAAGAGTCACCATAAAACCCATCAAGCCGCCTTTGACGCTATACACCCCCGCTGACGCATTTGTATTGAGTTTGGGGGCTGCCAAACAAAAAACGGAGGAAAAAGGATTGAAAAAATGTAATTTATATAGGAAAAACGTTGTATCAAAAGAATATATCTAAATTCAATATAAGTGCAAGTAGTTTATAATGTATATTGCAAAAAGCACATCGAGAAAAGTTAAAAAAAAAGATTGATTAAGATGGATAGAAACCAAATATATTAAAGTAATATTAAGCCGGGCCCTTTTTAACAGAAATCGTGGTCATTACCTATAAGCAGCAGTTGTATCTTTTGTTATTAGAAAAAAATCGCGACGAGACAACAAAAGTAACCTTGTCCAAAAAACCCCAGCCACTCTAAGTCATGGCAGATCAAAATCGATCAAGAACCCATTTGAAATAGTCTACAGACAGGCTAGGCTAGATAATTATGCCAATTTTTTCGCGGTCCCCTTTAATTTACAAAAACACTTTTAAAAAAAAAAAATCTACCATTTTTCTAATTTTTATTTCACCAGATTAAGATTAAAACTTCCTCAATCTCTTAATTTTATTTGGCAAGCCTATTTCAAATTATTATGTTTTTTCCTCGGAGAACATCTAATTTCCTCGGGCTTGACTTTAACGACCTCTTTTTTCGGGGACGAAACTGGAAAAAATAAACTTAGTCAAGGCGGCGCTTGCTGTGTGGTAAGCCCATCATGGACCCGCAGAAAACGAAGCGAAAGGATTGGCTAGGTTTAGAGAGTTATGCCAAATAGGTTTTTAATCAAAACCGAACCCCTTCGCTTAATGGAAAACAATAGCTTTTTTCAATGTTTGTTTTCCACATTTATTAAGGCGGGAACCTCCCCTCTGGCAATTTTTATCTAGATAGCCTACTTTTAACCTATATTCTTTTCTCGTGACAACTAATTTTTGAAGTGGATTTGATGACTATTTTTTTTGTTTTTTGGAAGAAAAAAATGCTTTCAATATTTTTATGAATAATATAATGCACAATCCTTTATGTAATTCATTACAAGCATGTATAAAAAAATATCCCAAGCAAGATTTCTTGTAATTACTAAAAACGTAGAAAAAAAACATGGGACAAAAATTCATTTAAATGATCAATATATATATATATATATATATAGTTAATAATGGAGAATCTAATTCATTACATGTATTTATTGGCACGAAGATTCCAACTTAGTATTTCTTCTAAAACAAAAATCACATTGAAACCCTCAACATTGATATCGGGAAATGCTCAAAAAGTTTTGGGACATACAAGGATCAATATGTCAATTTCTATTCCATGGCAATTGTGATAATAACAAAAACCTTCTTCTCTTCTTCAAAAGGAACAAAAGTATCATATAAAAAAAGGTAAATCAAATTAATACTTTTATGCACAAAGCTTATGAAATTGA
>CM027570.2:13793950-13841224 GCA_015852605.2 Populus deltoides
CATTTGAAAACTTGTGTATCTATATGTACTACTAATTGTTACATCAAATACATGAAGAAATTATAAATGTTAATGCTTATTTAATTGCTAGGCCGTTAGTTACCATTATTATTATTATTAAGTATTTGTTTTCTCTTAAATGTTTTGTCTTTCGCAGGGCGTCACACCAACGAGATGTCTAGGATACCCGATACACGGGAACCTACTTTTGCAAGGAATTAAGTAGATGCATTCTAACTCACAATGTATTTTGTAGGGATCAATGTACTGAATGTATAACTTTTATTAGATCCTTTTTGTTTATAATTTGTGATGGCTATTAGTAGTATAAGAATGCAAACTCATGTCCATGTATATATATTTTTAATATGAACTTCAAATCATGCAACCTTAATATTATGTGTTTGTGTAAGATTCGCTTTTGAAAGAATTGTTGATTGTATGGATTGTATTTTGATGATGTGAGGATTCAAGTTCTTTGATTACCGGCACTATGTGTATTAAATATACATATATAAAAAAAAAAAAATTTACTATTGTTTTGGGCTTAGAAAGCCGGGTCGTTACATACCCCCCATTACAATAATTACGGATCAAAGACTAGTTGAGAGCTTTACATAGTAAGTTTTGTAAAGATAAACAAAACTAAACTTTCAAAATTGATCTTGTCAAAGCTTGGTTGATCTGAAACTCTATCTTTACAACAATCTCCTTCAACCAGAAACTAACGATCAAAACTATATACGGCTTGGTTATTTTCAGATCCTGATCTGGCGATCCTATAAATTCTGTCTTTGGTTGGGTTAGCTTGAAATCCCATTTGACGATTCCCTGTAACCAGAATAAAAAAACGTTCTTCTGATGGCAGGGTTTGAACTTTTTTTTTTAGAATTTCCTAATGGCAGGGTTTGAAATTTCTTTTTTCTTTTGAGAATTTCCTAATGGTAGGGTTGTTCTCACTTTCCTCCCAGTGTTAAGATAATGTTGATCGCTCGGTCAACCCGAGATCCTATATGACGATCTTTTTTAACCAGAACCAAAGTCTCTATATAGCTCGATCAACCTAAAATTCCATATGGCAACTTTCTTCAACCAAAGCTAAAATATATGGCAATTGGGTTAACCTAAGATCCCATCTAGCGATCTCTTTTAACCAGAACCAAAATCTGTTTGTTTATAGCTTGGTCAACCTGAAATCCCATATGACAATTCCCTTTAACCAAAGCTAAAATCTATGTTGTGATTGGATTAACCTGAGATCCCTTCTGGAGATCCTTTTTAACCAGAACTAAAGTCTGTTTGTAGCTCGGCCAACCTGAAATCCCATCTGGTGACTCCCTTTAACCAAAGCTAAATTCTATGTTGTAGTTGGTGTTGCGATGTGACGCACAAGACAAATTAATTACCCTAGCTTCAAACACAACACACAAGATAGTATAGAGCAAGCAAGGGGTCGATCCCATGAGGAAGATTCAAGTCAGATTTTTATGTTAGATGATATGCAATTTGGGGGGGGTTGGACGTTATCTAGGCTAAAGCAAAAGAAAACAGAAAACTATCAAACAAAATTTAATAAAATCAGAAAATTATCAAGAGAATAAACCTTGGTCACAAGCACACATCCACCTACAGAAATCAGAACTGATCATGGATACAAAACATCAATTTATATTCTGAATATTTATCTCTTCTTAACATTGGTTAGTTAACAGATCCGCCGTATAACTAACGCTAACCATCAAACAACCATAATGTCCGCACTAGTAATTTAATTCAATGGCAGCCTTAAGAACTAGATAAGTTGATTAATCAAGAAAATATAACTGTCTGCAGTCTATATTTGATTTGATTGAATGTTCTCCCTAAGATTAATAACGTAGATCCACCATAATTATTAAACCCAGTTGCTTCACAAGTTCATATACCATAACTCTGGTTTTGATATCAAACTTAGCAATAGATTGTCTACAATAATAACTTAGAGTCCGCTCTAGCAATTAAAATAAACAATCATAGAAAAAATAAGCATAGGAGAACAAACATATTCATCATATAAACTGAAAAGAAAAGGTAAAATAAATCTTGCACTTCTTGAAATCTGAAGGTTTCCGTGTCCTTGCAACCAAGAAAAAGTGTTTAGCCTTGCATGTTTGTTGAACAACTAATCAAAAAGAAGAAAGAATGCATAATTTAGGGTTTCTTAGAGGAAGGGGGTGTTTTTCTCTTCTTGGCTGGTTTCCCCCCTTCTCTTCTCTCATTCTTTTTATATCCTAGGAAACCCTAGTCTCTATTTTACAAAATAGTCCTCCATTAAGTAGACTGTTTACATTTATGTACTTCAATAACTATTTCCTAAAAAAGGAGAAATAGTCTTCCATGAAATCTTTAAGCTTTGACTTAGAGGAACTAAATTGCTGAAATAAAAACTTGGATATCGGTTTAGATGCTTCAAAACATAATTTGGACTCGTTTCTTCACGAAAACTATTTGCTGGCAGAATTTAGATGTCATCTTTGAAAACTCATATCTCCCTCATATGACATCGTTTTTGGCTGAAATTTGGAGCATATAGACCTTTGAGTCAGGAATCTAACAAAATTGAGTTTGCATCAATTGGACTTCTGTAGCTCCAGATATTCAAGTTGGTATGGCTGAAGGTCAACACTGGTAGATTGCGAGATTTGACATTGAAGGCTGCGATTTCCATGGTATTCCTTATTTTATTTTCTTGTCTTAGATTTCCAGAAAGGTATGGATGTTAGATTTTTAATGCCACTGGAATCACTTCATTTCAACCTCTAAAGCTCACGTTCTGCACAAAACATCGACGGAAGGTCAAATCTGCCAATTATCTCCAATTTACTCCTTTTTGCATCTTTCATCCAAAAGTGCCTTCAAAACATAAAACAAAAAATATCAAGGCATTTTATATTTAAAACATAGGCAAAACACTAGTTAAATGTGTGTCAAACTATCGAATAATATGGTTGCATCAGTTGGGTTAACTTGAGATCTCATGTGGCGATCCCCTTTAACTAGAACCAAAGTCTATTTGTATAGCTTGGTCAACATGAAATTCCATTTGGCGATTCCCATTAACCAAAGCTAAAATTGGTGTTGCAGCACGGTCAATCGGATATCCCATCTGGCGAACTCCTTTAACCAAAAACCAAAATTTGTGTGTAGCTCGGTCAACAAGAAATTCTATCTGGCAATTTATTTTAACCAGAACCAAAGTCAGTGTGTTCTTCCTGATGGCAGGGCTCAAACTTGCTTCTTTTTTTTTTAGAATTTCCTAATGGTAGGGTTCTTCTCACTTTTCTTCTTGATGATAAGGTTTGATCAAGTTTTTCACTTAATGATTTTTTTTTTATTTTGAGTTTTGAGATTTTGCAGGATTGACATCGATCCTTCCTGATTGCAGGGTTGGCATCTGTCATTCTTGATGACTAGGTTGAAAACTTGGTGCTTCCTAATTACAAGGTGGACCTGATAATTCCCGATTACGGGATTTGAAACTAGGTGCTTCCTGATTGCAGGGTTAACTTGAAGACTCTTCCTGATGATAGGGTTGATCTTCTCAATTCTTTATCTCATCTTTCTCGACGGTTGGCTTTTCTTGTTCTTCCCGATGATAGGGTTTAAACATTTCTTTTTCTTTGAGAATTTCCTAATAGTAGGGTTCTTCTCTCTTTTTATCTTTTTGATTGCAAGGTTTGAAATTAGGACTTCTGATGGCCGGGTTGAGAACTTGGTGCTTCTTGATAGCAGGGTTGACATGATAATTCTTGATTGCGGGGTTTGAAACTTCGTGCTTCCCAATTGCAGGGTTGACCTGAAGACTCTTCTTGATGACAGGGTTGATCTTCTTATTTCTTTTAAATTTTCCTAATGGTAGGGTCCACCTCATCTTCTTCTCGTTTCAAGGTCAAAATCGTGATTTTTTATTTTATTATCAACTCAATGATTTTTTCTTTGTCCACATTCTTGCTCGACTTTATTGAGGATTTTTTTTTTGTAATAAATCAAAAATATGTGTGCAATGCTTTGAGGTTAGATGACATGCATGCATTCTTACCTGGTTTGAAATATAGATCCCCCCTCTTTGATGTTCTATTATCATAAGGTGCCTTTGTTTGTTATTCAAAGCCTTCTTTGCTCTTTTGATATACTGGCTCATTCGTGTGCTAGCCTTCCACTCAGCTGTAAGTGTTCGGTTTTAGGTTTTGATAGTGTTTGGGCAAGTGGGGGGAGAGAGAGAGCGAGGCGGGAAGAAACAATAGAAAAAGCAAAAAGTTTCTCTTCCCCTGTTGCACGTCCAGGGGAAGAAGAAGAAGAATGTCGCTTAAAACGACATTGTTTTGTGTTTCTCTCTTTTTTTTTTGTGTGGGGACCCAAAAATAGATAACAACATACAAGATGGCAAAAGGTTCCTCTATGAACACCCGTGTACTATTTATGATTGAAAATTATCTTTCTACTTCACATGACAAGTATTCGATATCATATGTGGTTTTCACATTTATAAGAATATGTAGGAACTAAAGAGAAGTAGAAGATTGCATAAAGATGAAGTGGATCTACAAGTTGGCAATGGAGCAATATATGATGCTTTAGCTGTAGGAACTTATTATTTGACTTTACAAAGAGGGATGATACTAGAACTTGATAATTGTTATTTTGTTTCAATATTTTCTAGAAACATCATATCTATCTTATTATAAAAGAGAGAGAAAAAACTATACACGATACTAATCTTGATCAAAGTAGTTGGACTGAGAGATTTTAGGGGTGTTTGAGATTTTGATTTTGTTTTAACCTGCTTTTCATGGAAATTTGATTTTTTTTCTCTTTAATTTTTTTTGGATTGTTTTGATGTGCTGATGTCAAAAATAAATTTTAAAAATATATAAAAAATATTATTTTAATATATTTTCAAGTAAAAACTATTTTAAAAAGTAATCATTGATACACTCACAAACACTTATGATGGCTAACTTATTAAATAAAAATTAATAACAACACTAAATAATTTTAAATAAACTATTTTTTTCATAAATGTTTTCGATCCTAGTGCGGGCAATAAAGTCGCACTATTTATATACTATAGACCATAGTTATCAGACTAGGCCTGGCCTAGCCACGCCTAGCGAGTCAACCTGGGACCCAGGGCCTTGGTCAGATCTATTTCATTCAAAACTCGTGTCAATAATTGACTAAAAAAAACCGTTCGACCCGCCGAGTCAATCTGGAATTCGGGTGACCTAATAAAAGCTGGTAGAGACTTTTTTTTTTTTAAAAAAGTTTGTTTTCCACTAGCCAAATACCATTTTTTTTTCATATTTTTTAGTTGGTTAGTAATCTATTTTAAAGCTCACTATATAAATACTAGAAGAATGTTCACAAGAAAAATATTATGTTTTTCAATGTGGGATAAAAAACTCTTTTCGTTCAAATACTTCAACTTAAAATGATAAGATAGTATCTTTTCAATATGAGATAAAAAAAACCTTTTGAAATAATTTTTGAAATTTCATTATTTACAATATATATAACTTATATCTATAGATTGTTTCTTAATTTTTTATATGAAATATTAAAATCTACATTTTACTTTTAAATTTTTTCAATTTAACCCCTGTAATCAAGAACTCTAAAGTTAGCTATCAGTTCTCATAATTTTTTAATTTTTTCTTCTCCATCCCTATTAAATAATTCTTCAACTTATTTATGTAATTTTGTTATCATTAGCTGACAAATTAATTTTATTATTTGTCTATCCATGTCTAATCAATAGTTTCTATTTTTTTTTCAAGGAAGAGCCTTCTCATCATCTCGTACATGTCTTATGTAATAACGAGATGCATGCCCGCACGCTGCCGCAGGCTTATAAAACAAATATATTTAATAGTGTTATAATTGTGAACCAGCGCTAGATAAGTAATAGAAACTAAAGGTATGATGGAACCAATATTTCATGATGGAAAAAAAAGTTGTGTTGGTGATCAAAACTTAGAGACTGAACAAAATGATTTGTAGCAATCCACAGTGTTTTGGAAGGAAAGATACAGTGCTTTCGTCACATGATTTAGCTTTTCTGTTAATAAAAAGTAAAAAAAATTACAAAGCTAAATTCTATACCAACTTAATATTAAAAAAAAAACCAACAAAGATAATTTTGGAAGGAAAAAAACCCATGAGAAAAAACGTTGTAGCAATCGATAATGTTTTGTGAGGAAAACTACAGTGTTTTCCCCAATAAAATAAAATAAAATAAAATAAAAAACTATTTAGAGAAATACTGTAGCAATCCATAGTGTTTTGTAAGAAAAATTACAACGCTTTCCCCATATGATTTAGCTTTATTATAATTATAATTATTAACCAACTTAATATTAAAAAAAATGGACAAAGATAATTTTGGAAAAAATAATAAAAAAATCATATGGGAAAACACTGTAATAATTCAGAGTGTTTTAAAGAAAAAAAATTATAAAGCTAAATTCTTAATCAGCTCAATATTAAAAAAATGAAATCGACAGAGATAATTTTAGAAAAAAAATATTAAAAAAAACATAAAAAAGGGGGGAAAAATCATGTTGGAAACACTGTAGCAATTCATAGTGTTTTGTGATGAAAGCTACAGTGCTTCCTCACATGATTTAACCTTATTTGTAATGACTTGTAATTGTAATTTTCAATAATGTTTTATGAGGAAAGCTAAAGTGTTTTCTCCACATGATTAAGTTTTATTACAAAGTTAAATTCTAACCAACTCAATATTAAAAATAATAAAATTGACGAAGATAATTTTGGAAAAAAATATTACAAAAAAAGAAGACACAAAAGAAACTGGAAAAAAACCATGTGAGGAAAAACTGTATCAATCCATAGTGTTTTGTGAGGAAAAACTTGTATTTGCTTGTAATTGCAATTTTTAACTAGCTTAATATTTAAAAAATAAAATTGACAGACAATTTTAGGGAAAAACATAACAAAACAGAAAAAACCATATGAGAAAAAATACTGTAGCAATCCACAGTAATTTGCGAGGAATGTTACAGTGCTTTCCTCACATACTGTAACTGTAATTTTTAACCAGCTCAATATTAAAAAATAAAATAAAAAAAGATAATTTCAGAGAAAAACAAAAAAACAACCATGCAGAGAAACACTGTAGCAATCAACAATGTTTTAAAGAAAAAAATTACAAAACTAAATTCTCAATCAGCTTAATATAAACAAATTGACAAATATAATTTTGAAAAAATAAAAAAATAAAATAGAAATACTATGTGGGAAAACACCGTAACAATCCACAGATTTTAAAGAAAAAAAATTACAAAGCGGAATTTTTAACCATCTCAATAATTAAAAAGTAAAATCAATAAAGATAATTTTTTTAAAAAAAATTAAATGGAAAATAAAAAAGCAAAGTTGGAAAAAAAAGGAAAGCAATTTTGGAAAAAAAAAAAAGAAAAAAAACAAAAAAAAGAGAAGGAAAGTTAGAAAAAAAGAAAGGAAAAAATACTGTGAATTACTGTTGTAATCCACAGTGATTTAGATTTTGGGAAATAGTAATTTCTCCGCACCATTTAGATATTGTTAACATTTAGATATTGTTAATTATCATTAGCAGCCTTCTCATCATTAGCTGACTAATTAATGTTTCAATAAATAATGTTTTGCAATATTAACTCCTATTTTGCACCATCCTCATCCTGTTAGATCTTGAAAATCGCAAGGAAAATGATCTTAAATCTGCTTTTGTTATGTGTTACCTTATGCCAATGGTGTTGCCCAGTCACGATAACAATAGTAATAAAAAGCTGCTTATTTTTCAGTGCTATCTTCAACGTTACCCAGAACTTGTAATGATCCTACACTTTGATCCAAATTCCGTCCAAAATAGCTGCAGGATGAACTGTTAATTTAAGTTATTGATGTAGAGACTTGGACAGAGCTGGCTGTAGAAATAGCTTATATATAATTCTAAAGCTTGATTTATAATTTCTTCAATATATTAGCTTTTAAAAATAAAGATTGATTAAGAGAAACTGAAAGTAAGTTTATTTATTATGATTTTATTTTAGAATGTGAGAAACTGAAAATTAGCAATAAAATAATTCCTAACCAAGAGGTTGTCAGACGATAATGATAACATGAAATATACCAGGAAGTACTTTTGATCATATGAGATGCTCATGAACATGTAAGATTAGAGGTAGTAATTAGATGAGTTTAAATAAAGAGTTGTTACCTAATTAATTTACAAGTCACATTAGAGGTAGTAATTAGATGAGTTTAAATAAAGAGTTGTCACCTAATTCATCTACAAGTCACATAAAAATCTGATTGATAAACTATATTATTTATCTAATTTAATTTATTTTGACTTATAGAGTAACTTAAGATCATATAAATTAAATGTAATCCTAACCCACTAGGATATATAAGCTATATTTCTCAAATTAATTAGGACGGCTATTAATTTGCATGAAAATAGTGAGAGAATAAATTATAATTAAAAATATCATCTAAATTTTGTTATAAATATTTATATAAAACTAATACATGTTATTTTTATATGAATGAACTGATAGATCATTATGAGTAGCAATATGTCCTTGTGTAGCATACTTGATGTAAGCAAATTGATTGGATCAAATTTCTTGAACTAGTACCACAATATAAGACCTGTTTCTTAAAATAAGAAAGAAAATTATGTGTTTTTGAAAACTCAATTTCTCATGTCTTTGATATGGACTTTAATGATAAAGTTAAAATTGAATATTAATGTCATATTAATGATAATAGGCAGGCTATTTATTTAATATTAGCCAACATATCATATAAAATTCAAATACAATATGAGAATATGAATGTTCATGTTGTGATTATGCATTTTAAAAATTGTTTTTGATACAACTAGTAGGATTAAAAGATATCAGATCTCTATAAAATTATTTCACTACAAGATGACAAAAGGTTCTTATATGAACACCAATGTAATATTTATGATTGAAAATCATATTTCTACTTCACATGACAATTCTTAAGTATTCGACATCATATGATGTTTTCACATTTGTAAGAATGTGTAGGAACTAAAAAAAAGTAGAAGATTATGTAAAGAAGAAGTTGATTTATGAGTTGACAATGGAGCAATATATGATGTTTTAGCTATAGGAACTTATTATTTGACTTTACAAAGAGGGATGATACTAGAACTTGATAATTGTTATTTTGTTTCAATATTTTCTAGAAACATCATATCTATCTTATTATAAAAGAGAGAGAAAAAACTATACACGATACTAATCTTGATCAAAGTAGTTGGACTGAGAGATTTTAGGGGTGTTTGAGATTTTGATTTTGTTTTAACCTGCTTTTCATGGAAATTTGATTTTTTTTCTCTTTAATTTTTTTTGAATTGTTTTGATGTGCTGATGTCAAAAATAAATTTTAAAAATATATAAAAAATATTATTTTAATATATTTTCAAGTAAAAACTATTTTAAAAAGTAATCATTGATACACTCACAAACACTTATGATGGCTAACTTATTAAATAAAAATTAATAACAACACTAAATAATTTTACATAAACTATTTTTTTCATAAATGTTTTCGATCCTAGTGCGGGCAATAAAGTCGCACTATTTATATACTATAGACCATAGTTAGCAGACTAGGCCTGGCCGAGCCACTCCTAGCTGGTCAACCCGGGACCGGGGCCTTGGTCAGATCTATTTCATTCAAAACTCGTGTCAATAATTGACTAAAAAAAACCGTTCGACCCGCCGAGTTAATCTGGAATTCGGGTGACTTAATAAAAGCTGGTAGAGACTTTTTTTTAAAAAAAGTTTGTTTTCCACTAGCCAAATACCATTGTTTTTCATATTTTTTAGTTGGTTACTAATCTATTTTAAAGCTCACTATATAAATACTAGAAGAATGTTCACAAGAAAAATATTATGTTTTTCAATGTGGGATAAAAAACTCTTTTCGTTCAAATACTTCAACTTAAAATGATAAGATAATATCTTTTCAATGTGAGATAAAAAAAACGTTTTGAAATAATTTTTGAAATTTCATTATTTACAATATATATAACTTATATCTATAGATTGTTTCTTAATTTTTTATATGAAATATTAAAATCTACATTTTACTTTTAAATTTTTTCAATTTAACCCGTGTAATCAAGAACTCTAAAGTTAGCTATCATGAATTTGAAAGTTAGCTATCATGAAACGGTTTTGAAAGTTAGTTATGAATTGGATTTTGAAAGTTAGTTATGAATTTGTGATTACTTCAAATAATTTTCTAGTTTTTTCTTTTTCATTTCTGTTAATTAATAATTCTTTAACTTGTCTCTAACTTTATCATTATTAGTTAACCAGTTAATTTTATTTTCTATCTCTGCCTGTTTTTTATCAATAATTTCTGAATATCTCGTTTTCAAGGAAGAGCCTTCTTAAAACCCTGTACATGGCAAATGGGACGTTGATGGCTACTCTTAATGAAAAGCCAGGGGAGGGAGACTTTCTGTGTGTTTCGTCCTGTCATATTGGTATCGAGGAGTCAAATATGGCTGAGCTTATTGCCATTGCTAAGGCTTTGAAGTTCCTAGTCTCCAAATGGGATGTTAATGGTTCAGCCGTGTGTGTGTGTGGAATCAGACTCCATTAATGCTTTAGCTTGGGTTGGGGGTGCGGTAGAAGCTCCCCGGAAGATTAGAATGGCTTTCTAATTAGTTCTTAAAACTGGAGATTCTATTGTAGATGGTTTGGCAAAACGTGGCGGTAGGAGAGCATCTGACTTGGTTGCATGTTTGAAATGAGGTATCAAAGAACCATCTCAACCCAATAAGTTAAAATATTAGGTGAGGTCTCATAATATGATTTATATTATTCTCTAATATATCCCCTCAAGTAAAAACTCTTTGGGCATGAAACTTGCACAAACCCATATTATCCTGTATTTAATTTTTATCAAATAAATAGGGATGGTAAGATTCGAACTCGAGGCCATTTGGTTATCAAGGCTTTGATACCATGTCAAAGAACTATCTTAATCTAATAGCTTAAACTGTTAAGTAAGATTTTATGATATAATTTATATTATTTTTTAATATGGAACATTCCCATGAGTTTGGAAGATGAATAGGGTAGCTACACAAGTGCAGTTGGTAATATCTGCAGATAAGACAGCAGCATCAAACAATTTGTTTAGTTTAGGATTTTCCCTAGCCCTCCCTTATCGGAAGGTAGAATGGATGAGACCTGGACGTCATATATCAACACAACTGTGATTTAACCTTTGCGGACCACTTGGCTACCTACCTACCAAGCTCTGGCTCGAGAGCAACAAGCAATTCCTTGTAAAAATTACTCATATCACACATGGAGTAATGGAAAATGGCCACAATCTAGACTAATGAGTCCATATATTTATTTTCTTCTTCTTTCTCTTGATGTTAATGGTATAAGTCATCTCCATTTACAAAAGGAGAATAATGGTAAAAAAGTTTTGATCTTTTTTGCCCCTAATTTTGTTTTTGTTTCTAGCTAGATAGCTTGGCTTTCAACATGTCGTTAAGCTTATTGGTAGGGAGGGGAGGCATGAGGACTACCATGTGAGCTACAACACTTCACTTTCTTCTTTTTGGTAGTTGTAGATTTTAAAAGAAAACTTACTTGTGAGAATTTGTTTTCTTATTCCTGGATCAATTATTTTAGTGTCACTTTAATTATTAAAACCAAAATGATATTCCATAGTACAAACATTTTTATAGATCTTGTCAAAATAATGCAGAGAGTCCAAAATGGAAAAAGAGAAAAAGAGAACTGTATTATGGTAAACAAATGAAAAAACTTTCTTTTTGATAAGGGTTATGTCCCTATTTGTATAAGTATAGGAAGCGGTTACTTCCTTTAGTAACCCTTCTAAATACTTGAACCGGGTCCTTCCTATATGGACGGACCAGACCTCACCTAACAACCAACATCTCTCACTTGCTCATGAAGGACTGGATTTATCTAATACATTATATTTCAAACTTGCACAAGAATTTCATACTTGATGAACAAACTGTGTGACCTGAAGCATATAGTGAAAAAAACTCCAATATATAAACCTAATAAAGGCCATATAGGAGACATCAACCTTACAATTAATTATTTCTTAAAGTGTATTAATATTCCCCAATCATTTTTAGTTACACATGACTGAATATAATTCAATCCCTTAAGAATCTCATATTCAATCCATGTTTACAATTACAAGTACTCCAAATCATATCAAATTTATTCAAGTGATATGAAATAATAATATAAACTAAATATATTCATGAAATGAAAAGAGTTATGAAATAAATCCAAGGTGAAAAGAAACATTGTATGAAAGTATTTGAATGATTTCGAATCCCCGATCAATTTTAAAGTTGTGAGGAATAAATTGTATATTGATGTGTTCAACTAGATTAAGGAAAAAGAAAAAAGAAAAGGAAAGTTATCATGATATAAGAATGATAATGTGATGAATAAGATGTTGGAAATATAACTTATCACAAAATGATGAAGATGTATAATGTTGGAAATTAATGTAAGATCAATGTTCTTAAAGAAATATTTATGAAATTGGTTTTGATCATATAGTTATTAAACGTTAGTAATTAGGATGATGCAAATGTTTATTATGAATTAATTTTTAATTTTTTGTATGTCACAGGTAAATTTGTTTGAAGACATCAGTTTTTTAGGGTCACCGAGTTATCTAGTTTTATGCTGAAAGAATATATGTATTTTAAGAGAAAGATAAACTTATAAATAATTTATGTGAATATAATTTCAACAAGAGTTGTAATAAACAATGTTCTTTAATAAAAAAAAATTATTGAAAGGTTGTTGAGATTTTTCTTATAAAAAAATAATTTACTCATATTTTTTTACATACTCGATCAATGAAAATAAATATAAACGCATGAGAATGTGCAAGGTGTTACACGTGGTCTTGGCCAAGTTCGTTTCATTCAAAACCGGGTCAACAATTGGCTTGAAAAAACCATTCGACCCCTGAGTTAACCCGGAATTGGGTGACCTAACAAAATCCGGTAGAGAACCTTTTTTATATATATATATATATATATATATATATATATATATAAAATGTTTTTTCTACTAGCTAGTTCATATTTTTCAGTTGGTTATTAATTTATTTCAAAGATCACTATATAAATATTAGAAGAATGTTTTATTTTTCAATCTGAATTTGAAACCCTTTAGTATATATACTTTATGTTAACAAGAAAAAAAAATTATGTTTTTCAATGTGGAAGAAAAAACTTTATTTGGTTTAAATATTTCAACTTAAAAAGATAAGATAATATCTTTTCAATGTGAAAAAAAAATCTTTTAAAATAATTTTTTAAACTTCATTATTTATAACATGTTAGCTTATATCTATATGGATTATTTCTTAATTTTTTTTATAAAAAATATTAAAATCTATTTTTAAAAAAATTAATTCAGGTAAACCCATGTAATCTAAAAACCTGATTTTTCGACTACGTCAATCCGAGACCTGAGTTCAATATCTATGTTGTATAAACTTTTCTTTAAGGTACATAATAAAGCACCCCCCCTCCACAGATACCCTATATCTACTTGTCTTTTTAATTTTTATTTATTAAAATTAATGTTTGGATTAGCTTATATGTAATTTGATTAATCTTAAAAGCCTTGAAATTTACAATAATGTAAAACCATCCACCACAAATGGGATGGCTACTCTTAACGAAAAACAAGGGGGAGGGAGACTATCTGTGTGTTTCCTCCTGTCATATTGGTATCGAGGAGTCAAATATATATGGCTGAGCTTATTGCCATCGTTGATGGCTACTCTTAACGAAAAACAAGGGGGAGGGAGACTATCTGTGTGTTTCCTCCTGTCATATTGGTATCGAGGAGTCAAATATGGCTGAGCTTATTGCCATTGCTAAGGCTTTGAAGATCCCAGTCTCCAAAGGGGATGTTAATGGTTCAGCCGTGTGTGTGTGTGTGTGTGTGTGTGGAACCAGACTCCATTAATGCCTTAGCTTGGGTTGTACCTACCATTCTGATACCGGAAGGTAGAATGGATAAGACCTGGACGTCATATATCAACACATGGAGTAATGGGAAATGGCCAGAATCTAGATGCTACCCAACTACAGGACACGTATGATTATCAAATAAAGACTCACAACTTCAACTGAAACTAGATAATAGAAGAGAAGCAAATTTACAAACCAACACTTGATAATGGAGCAGCCTCAAATTCCCTCCTCCTTCGTCCTTCTCCCATCACTCCTCTTTATCTTCATGGTATTAAGGATGCTCAAAAAGTCGAAAACCAAAGACTTAACTCCAAATCTACCTCCAGGTCCACGGAAGCTGCCTGTGATAGGAAACTTGCACCAGTTATTTGGTTCTCTACCCCATCACCGCCTGCGAGACTTGGCCGAGAAACACGGACCTATCATGCACCTTCAACTCGGCCAAGTTCAGACCATTGTTATTTCTTCTCCAGAAACTGCTGAACAAGTGATGAAAGTCCATGATATCAACTTTGCTCATAGGCCCCATCTCCTTGTAGGACAAATCATCTTTTATAACTGCACGGACATAGCGACTGCAGCATATGGAGACTACTGGAGGCAGTTGCGGAAAATTTCCATCCTGGAGCTATTAAGTCCTAAACGTGTGCAATCATTTAGATCTATCAGGGAGGAAGAGGTATCCTGTCTTATTGGAAGTATTTCTTCTAGTGCAGGATCAATAGTCAACCTTAGCAGGATGCTGTTTTCTGTAGCATATAGCATCACTACGAGAGCAGCCTTCAGTAAATTGCGGAAAGAGGAAGAGATATTCGTTCCGCTTGTTCAGGGAATAATGCAGGTGGGAGCAGGTTTTAATATAAGTGATCTTTTCCCTTCCATCAAATTGCTTCCATGGATAACTGGGATGAGATCCAGAATGGAAAGGTTGCATGAAGAAGCTGACAGGATACTTGAAAGCATTATCAAAGAACATAGAGCTCGCAAAGCGGAGGGCAATTCTAGTAACGAGAGTAAAGCAGATGATCTTGTAGATGTTCTTCTAGATCTCCAGGAACATGGGAACCTCGACTTCTCCCTAACTACCGATAATATTAAGGCAGTCATCCTGGTAAGTGTTTATATTGCTGTACATTTGGTTTTGCATGGTCTGTATATTTGCTTACCTCAATTTGATTATCGTGTCCCGCGCGCTCTCAGGACCTTTTCATTGCTGGGACTGAGACATCATCAACTATTCTAGAATGGGCAATGTCAGAGCTGCTAAAGCACCCTGAAGTGATGGAAAAGGCCCAAACAGAGGTACGAGAGGTCTTTGGCAAAGATGGAAGTGTCGGTGAATTAAATTACTTGAAGATGGTTATCAAGGAAACCATGAGATTACACCCTCCTGTTCCTTTGCTGCTTCCAAGAGAATGTCGAGAGGAATGTGGAATTAACGGATACAATATTCCCATTAAATCCAGAGTCCTAGTTAATGTATGGGCAATCGGAAGGGATTCAAATTATTGGGTTGAAGCTGAGAGATTCCAACCAGAGAGATTTCTTGATAGCTCGATTGATTATAAAGGGGTTAATTTTGAGTTTACCCCATTTGGTGCTGGAAGAAGGATGTGTCCAGGCATTCTGTTCGGCATAAGTAACGTCGATCTTCTACTAGCAAATTTGCTCTACCATTTTGACTGGAAGCTCCCCGGTGACATGAAGCCAGAAAATCTAGACATGTCTGAAGCTTTTGGTGCCGCGGTTAGAAGAAAAAATGCTCTGCATTTAACTCCTATTTTGCACCATCCTCATCCTGTTACATCTTGAAAATCACAAGGAAAATGATCTTAAATCTGCTTGTTATGTGTTACCTTATGCCAATGGCGTTGCCCAGTCACGATAATAATAATAATAGTAATAAAAAGCTGCTTATTTTTCGGTGTTGCCTTGACAGCTGGATTGAACAAGTGTTATCTTTAACGTTACTCAGAACTTGTAATAATCCTACACTTTGATCCAAATTCCGTCAAAAATAGCCGTGTGATAATCGTTCTTCTCTTTGAACACCAAACCTCAGAATGGAATTGCAGCGAAGCAATCTTCTGGCTATGTCACTTCCAACAGGCGGCTGTTGTTTCATCTCCGAAGGGTAGAGCGTCTCCCCGGTCCGTCATAGATTGTCTAACCAGAGGTTGCATAGTCGTCTATGATTTTTGTTTATTGGTGTATACATGAAGAATACTATTTTTTAGCCCTCTGTCAGATACAGAGAGTAATTTAACGAGGAATTCGTTGTAGATTAGCTCATTTAGCCATTATATATACTCGCTGTGTAGTTATCGAAGACTAGGTTAAACAAAATAACAGGACAAAGCTAAGAAAAGCTAGGTCCTCTTCTCCTTAGTCTCCCTTTCCTTTCATGTCCAATGGCAGATATTAGACACTCCATTCAATCTTTGCACCATCTTTCTTCGTCTACTTTTGTTCAAAGAATTGGATCGTCAATATTTCTTTCTTTTCCGTTTTGTTTAGAAAAACATCGCAATAATCTTCATTACAACTAGCTCTGTTTTGCAATCTCCCATTCCAATGTCTGTGTTGGACAAAGATTTCTCAAATGTCACAATCAACCACGTGATGGGGAAGCTTTAAACAGAGTTGTCAATGTTTTATGCCTTCAAGAAGCCTCATTCTCATGCCATGACTGCCATCTCTCAGTTGTGAAATGTCCATATCATATGGACCACATACATAGACCACTTGTATAGATTTTGCCAAGGACTTTCTTGTACAAAATTGCAACTGCTACTACCATAAACCACATCCACTCTCGTAGAGCAATTTGCACGTAGTGTTTCTGTGGAAATGAGCTCATGGAAGCCCGTATTAAGAAGTTCTTTAGGTAATTATGAGATTCCATCAAGATTTGCAGCTTCCATTCTGATCTGCCAATTTTGTAATTCGCCACTTAGTAATCAATTTTAACTGGTTAATAAAAATAATTCTATAGAACGAGACTACTTACGTAAAAAAAATATCATCATCTTTTAAATATTCTATCTGAGGCGTTTGCATTGCTAATTTTGTTATTAATTACTAATATTTTATTGGTTTATGCTATGATGGTTTGCATGTAATATTCCCGACTTTGGCGCCAAATGAATATTTAACTACGGATAATTAAAAATCTGATATTGATAAATATTATATAGTTATAAAAACAAAATAAATTTAAATTAATTTTTTTATTCATGATTCTAGCATACATTAATAAATAAATAAATAAAATAAATTTATTTTTACACATACATGATTTTTTTATTTTTTAGTTAGTTTACACCTACCGCAAAGATCGTTCTTCGACCCAAGTCGGGGACCAGGCAATTTTCACCCGCAAGATCTCTAATGCACAGTGTTGGTGAATTATTTTGCAGAGAGCTTGAGACACTTGCCTGGGAGCAGAATGAAGGCAATGGCGTCTTTGTCTTGGCCGGACGAACGATTGCCTCCTCTTGTCTGTTTTTTTCTTTTGCTTGCTTTATTTCCTGGTTTGTACATTCGTTCCCACCCTGTATAACCTCTGTATATTCTTTCCTTCCTCCTCCTGTTCGTTCGTCTCCTCTCTGCTTATAGCTTCGTTTTAGAGATGAAGCAACGAAGATGGTGATGATACCGGTTCCCTCTGGTGGTTCTTTTTTTCTGCTTGTTTTTTTTTGTTTCCTTTGTGCTCTGCCTCCTGTGTTTGTTCCCCTCCTACGTGTTTTTCTCTGTTCTGTTTTGTTCTTTTCTCTCTCTCTTGGGTCAACTGGCTTCGCTGATGCTAAGAAGCTGCGCCGATGGACTGCCATTGAATTTTGCAACTAGGTTACGATGCTGTGAAGAAAGGATGAGTCGTCGCCGCAAAAGGAGGAAATGGTGGCTAAGGAGCACCCGTTGTCACCGCTGCTGTGGTTGGAGGAGCGCATGCTGGATTGTAACACCGGGGAGAAGAGAGGGTATTGTAACACCGGCCGAATTACTACAGGGGAGCTGGTGTCGGGTGGTGGACGAGAGAAGGGAGACTGCGATGGAGCTAAAAACCCAACCAGGGGAGGGATTCTGGTTTCTTCTTTGTTTATGAAACGTGAACAAATGGTGAGGATAAGAGAGGAGGATATTTCAAAGACAACTTTTAGAACTCGGTATGGTCATTATGAGTTCTTAGTAATGTCTTTTGGGTTGACGAATGCGCCGGTAACTTTTATGGATTTGATGAATAGAGTGTTTGGATAGTTTATTTATTGATTTGTGATAGTTTCTATTGATGATATTTTGGTGTATTCATGGTCTAAAGAAGAGCATAAGGCGTTTGAGAATGATGCTTCAAACTCTACGAGATCATAAGTTATATGGCAAGTTCTCAAAGAGTGAGTTTTGGTTTGAGAGTGTAGCATTTCTTGGGCACGTAGTGTCAAGGAATGAGATTGAGGTTGATCCTTAAAAGATTGAAACAGTTAAGCAGTGGCTTAGGCCTACTTGGCGATAGAGATTAGAAGTTTCTTAGGTTTGGCCATTGCTATCGGAGGTTTGTGGAGAACTTTTCTTGGATTTCCTCCGCATCATTGACTAAGTTAACGCAAAAGAATGTTAAGTTTCGGTGGTCTGAAGCTTGTGTGAAAAATTTCTTAGAGTTGATGTAGAGATTGACTACAGCGCCTATTCTAACAGTACCATGAGGTTCTGGTGGTTATACGGTGTATTGTGATACTTCAGAGTGGGGTTAGGATGTGTTCTAATATAGCATGAGAAGGTTATTGCCTATGCTTCATGGCAGCTGAAGAAGCATGAACAGAACTATTCTACGCATGATTTAGAGATGACGGTTGTAATTTTTGCTTTGAAGATTTGGAGGCACTACTTGTATGGCGAAACTTGTGAGATCTTCACAAATCATAAGAGTTTGAAATACATCTTTTAGCAGAGGGATCTAAATTTGAGACAGAGGAGATGTATGGAACTGCTGAAGGATTATGATTATACCATATAGTTCCACCAAGGTAGGGCAAATGTAGTTGCCGATGCTTTGAGTAGAAAATCATCAGGGAGCTTAGCTCATATTCAAAAAGTTCAAAGACCTTTGATTAGAGAGCTGCATGAATTAGTGGATGAAGGAGTCAGATTTGACCTTAGTGAAGCTAGAGCAATGATTGCTCATTTTCAGGTTAAGTCAGATTTGTTTAATAAGATAAAAGCAGCTCAGAAGACAGATGATTCACTATTCAGGATCAGAATTAAGGTTGAGCAGAGTAAGGCTGGAGGTTTTGTGATTGGTGATGATGATGTGCTGAGATATGAGAATAGGCTTTGTGTACCTGATGTAGATAACCTGAAGAGAGAATTGATGGTAGAGGCACATTAAACAGTTTACACAATGCATCCAGGTTCCACCGAGATGTATAAAGATCTTAAGGTATGTTATTGGTGGAATGGGATGAAGGCTGATGTAGCAAACTTTGTTTCTAGGTGTTTGACCTGTCAGAGGGTAAAGGGTGAACATCAGAAACCTCCTAGATTATTGCAACCATTATTGATTCCAGATTGGAAGTGGAAAAGGATCACAATGGACTTTGTGACAGGTTTGCCTAAGAGTTAGGAGGGTTATGATTCGATATGGGTGATTGTTGATAGGTTGACAAAATCAGCCCATTTTCTACCAGTTAAGATTACTTATGGATATGCAAAGTTGGCAGAATTGTTTATTAGCGAGATTGTGTTGTTGTATGGAGTGTCAATCTAGATTGTGTAAGATAGAGGTCCACAGTTTACATCGCGATTTTAGGTGAAGTTCCAAGAAACTATGGGTACTAAAGTGCAGTTAAGTACAACTTTTCACCCTCAGATAGATGGTCAATCTGAGAGGACTATTCAGATCTTGGAGGATATGTTAAGGGCTTATGTTATGGATTTTGGGGTTGGTTGGAGTAGGTTCCTACCATTAGTGGAATTTGCTTACAACAATAGTTATCATGCTAGTATAGAGATGACGCCTTCTGAGGCTTTGTATGGTCGAAAGTGTAGATCACCGGTTTTTGGTTTGAGGTTGGTGAGAAGAGGCTAATGGGACCGGAGTTGATTCAGATTACCTCAGAGAAGATAGAGGTAATTAAAAAGAAGCTTCAAACAGCTCAAATTAGACAGAAAAGTTACGCAAATAGAAAAAGGTGTGACTTGGAGTTTTCAGTGGAAGATTGTGTGTTCTTAAAAGTATCACCGACCAAAGAAGTATTCAGGTTTAGGAAGAAAGACAAGTTGAGTCCTCAATTCATTCGGACTGATGAGATTCTGGAGAGAGTTGGGGCAGTTGCTTATAGGTTAGCACTACCACCAAACTTGTCTGATATTCATCTGGTGTTTCATGTTTCCATGCTAAGGAAGTATATGTCAGATCCATCTCATGTGCAACTGGAAGCTATAGTCGATCGACAAGTGAGGAAGATTAGGTCGAAGGATATAGCTTCAGTGAAAGTGAAATGGAAAGGTCATTCGCATGAGGTGGCGACATGAGAGCTCGAAGACAAGATGCATGAGGAGTATCCTTATCTTTTCGATAATCTCGGTAAGTATTCAATCATTTCTATTACGTTTTGAGGATGAAACTTTTATAAGGTGGGGAGATTGTGATGTTTTGAAATAAATAAGTAGAAAAGAGAAAGGATGGAAAGATAAGAGAAGGAGAAGAGAGTTGGAGAAAATAAGTTTAAATGTAATATTTAGGTTTTTAAATGTATAAATGTGTGTTCTTTGAGCTTTAAATTTTTGTTTGATAAATGTTAGGGTTTTGAAGATTGTGTTTTGGGTTGATTGATAAATTGATTTAAATGTTATGGGTTGATTGTTGTGGGTAATGAGTTGTTTAGTTGATTTTAGAAGATTTTAGGTAAAGATGATGATTTTGAGTTATGATTTATATAAATGGTGAATTTTGAGTTAGAAATCTTGAGATAACAGAGGTTTTCTGTGGAAATTCTGGGTTTGGGGTTGAAGATGACAAAATTTTGGTTTGGTCCCTCAATATATAAAATTGCAGATTAGTCCCCAAACTTTGGAAAATTACAGATTGGTCCCTAGAGCATATTCTGAGATTCTGGACAGAATAAAAGATGAATTATGGGCAGAATTCAAGTATAGTTATGAATTTTTAACACTTTCAATTTGGTCCTCTTATTTGACAAAAATTACAATTTGACCTTAAAAATTTGATAAAATCCCAGAATGGTCCCTGGAGCATAATTTGAGATTCTGGACAGAATTGAGGATGAATTATGGACAAAATTTCAGTTTAGTCATGAATTTATGACATTTTTAGTTTGGTCTTTCAATTTGACAAAAGTTACAATTTGACCCTTAAAAATATGATAAATTCCAAATTAGTCGCTAGCTGTAATATTATATTTTTCAGATTGTTTTGATGAATAATTGAGGGTTATTTAGTGAATTATTATCAAGTCTTACTATTTGTTTTATTATGGATTAGATTTCGGGAAAACCGTTTATTTTTGGGTTTTTGGGAAAAATGACTAGTTTAGTTTACAAACATATAGGGTTATGGAATAGACCCTTAGCTAAGTGTATTAAATAGGTTGTATGTTCTTTTGAGTCATTTTTGAATATCTTTCCTTTACATTCAGATAATCCTAATATTTTACCGGCAGGACATTAGTAGGATTTCCTTCGGTATCTGATTTTGAATTTTGTTTGCTTCGAGTGAGGTGCTTGGATAATTTTCCGTATGCATGAGAAATATTATAAATATTTGAGTTGTTAATATGAATTGAATCATGCTTCTTGATAATATATATATATATATATATATATATATATATATATATATATATATATATATATGTTAATTATTATCCTTGTTACGATAAAACATGATCAATTGTTGAATCTGAATTCTTGATATGAAGCAATATATATTTTGAATTGACTTCTGAATTAATAGCTCCTCATTTGATTGATGTCATGAGTTGAGCCTTGAGATATGAATACGTCTATTTGATTATGATTATGAACATATAGTATGCCAGTCAGAATACCCATGCTAACAGGGTAATGTTAGTCTTTGTGCACATTGTATCTGAACCCTAATTGGTCGAAGGAGTCACCAACCTGTGTGGATTGATTATCCCACGAAGATTTAAACCTCATGCTCATTGCATTTTGATTTTCTAACGAACTTTACCTTATGATATTCTTGTTATGGTCTATTTAAGAAACCTTCCTATAAGAACCTAAAGCCATAAATGTGTATATATTCATCATTGTTATATTACCTCGCGTGTATATATTGAATGTTATCTACTCACTGATTTGTTGAACTCACCCTCTCATTATATATCTTTTCAGGCTTTTAGCTTGTTAGCGGGTCATTTTGTTGGACTTTCAGAATATGCTCTTTTCTGTTGTAATTTGTGTTTTTCCTTTATGTCTAGTTAATGCTCCACAACTATAAAATTATATTAACTTTTGTATTAAGACAATTAAATTACATTATGAAGTTAGTTTGTTGTTACTGCTGCGTTGAACTCTAATTGATTTATTTGAAGGATAAGTTTGCATGTAAGTTTGGATTTGCATAGATAAAGAACCTTGGAGGGGAACCTTATCTATATGCCGGTCATGGATCTGAGAATTGGATCGTGACACAAATCTTTTTTAGGGATCTCAAAGTCTTTCGGGAATAATGCACAGTACAAGAAACATTGTTGCATTGCTGAATCACTAGATGGTTATAGCTAAATCTCAATCTGTGGAATACGTCAGGTTCCAAATCATCTTTTCTAACTTTTGATTCTTCCAATTCCTCCAATGCATTCTTCCACTCACATATGTCAACCACTGCCCTCATGGTTCTCGCCATTGTTATAATTCCTAGAGACAAACCAGCATATTCCCTTGCAATATCTACTGTTATTCGTTCCACTTCTAGAGAAAGTGCTTGTCTCTATAAGTGCCTTCACTTTGATTTTGTGTTTGCTATCCATCTGTTGACAAATCCTTTTTGATCGTGTTGTCATAATCAACTTGCAACCTTTCACTGACACAGGAATTCCCACTTTGTGTAGCTCAAAAGTGTTCCACAAATCATCTAAAATTAGAATTCATTTTTGTTTATTCCTTAATTCTTTTGACAATTTGACAACCCTACGCAGTTCTTCATCTTCACTTGAAAGATCTAAGCCAAGACATTTAGCAATAAGAGTTTGCAATCTTTTAATGCTTGAATCTGGAGACATAGTCACCCAAAAAATACCATGAAAAAAGTCTTGTCTTTTTAGAAGCTCATTATGGATATGTTGCAGCATTGTCGTTTTATTAACTCTTCCCATTCTATAAATACCAATGGTCAAAACTGTATCATACATTAACCAATACCATGTCATTTTTGTATTCTATTCGATTCTATTCAATTGCTCGACCCACTAGCTTTTTAGAGCTAGTAGGTAATGGATCTCCTGGAGTCTCATTTGTGTTGCCTGTAAGCCCTCCAGAAGAGCTAGCTCCTCCACCAGGCTGCACTCCCCCTCCAGTCCCATTCTCTATTAACATTTCATTGATCTCAACCCAACTTAATTTATTCACTCCCTGCATCTTCCTGGGCTATTCCCTGTCTTAGAATGCATATTTTAAGGCATGTTCTATGTGATAAGGCCCAAAACCCATTCCTCTACAGGTCACCATCCTCCCTTGATACTCTCTAGACTCCACCGGCAGATGTTACCACCATTGTCATTGCAGCTCCATTGAATTTGTATTCCCATGCTGTACCCTCGGCCTCCACATAACATTGGACGAACGTGCTTGCCTTTTCAACTGGATTTGGTTTCGATGGCCCATTCCTTCTTCTTTGATTTGGGAGAGTTTAGGTACGAATTTTCAGCTTGATTTGATTTCAATTGTTTTTTTTACATATATATATATATATATATATATATATATATATATATATAGTACAACCTTGCCATGCTTTGTCAATTCAATTTTGGGTGTCCTGCCATGTTAGCTGTAACAGTGATGCCTACTGCCCTTGATATCATCTTTCCCATCATGGTCAGCTGGGCTTTTTTTTTTTTTTTTTTTCCTGGGATGTGCTTGTTTAAGTCTGATTGGGAGACCTATAAAGGAGGACCTATGCTAACTTATCTGTTTTCTTCACATGGTTTTGCATTCCTGCTTCTCTCTTCTGCTCAATGCTGTAGCTCAATTGAAATTCAATTTATTGTCTTCGTCAGATTATGAGGATGAATAGTTTGAATATTTAAGGAAACATTACAGGCAATTTTTCTGCCCGATAAGCCAATCCAGTTTCAATCAGAACTCTACACCCTTCTCTCTAAATTATAGAAAAAGACATTCAATTTTTTAAAGCTAAACAAATACCTTTTTTCCAAAATGCTTCTGATGGAAGGAAGAAATTAACTGACCAAATAGAGCACGGGACAGGCAATTGTTCTGCATGTACTCCTACCCAAGCATTAATTGGTTTCCTTCAACACAACATCTATGCAACTTTACAGGAACCATTAAACATGCAGTTACTTTGTAAACAGAACTGAAACCACCCTCGCTGACTTCGTCTTCCGCATCGAAGTTCTTGGTACCAGCTTTCATCTTAGTGTGAAAAGTCCTGTTTGCAGATCTAGGCCTCTAAGCTTTGTCAGACCACAATTTTGGATGTCAAAGAGAATACTCATAAGTTCATAGAAAAAGTTATGTTCTGTTTTCTGCATCTTCAAGAGATTATTAAACAGAGCAATTCTAGACAGGAATTGTTGAAGAGTTAGCAATTCACAGACAATATTTTTAAATCTTCAAAGAAAAGTATAATGAGAATTGAGTAATTAATCTGGTAGTCCAAGTAGAGATGCCAAAGAGCTTGTTATTTTTTCTTCCCCCTTTTTACAAGGACTCCAAAAGAAATACCAATACCTTTATCTGCATAGACTATGCCACCAAGCCAAGTATTTCTCTGCATGGCACCTAGTACTAGAAGGGCAACGAAAACTGCTCTGGCTACTGTTCCAGTCACTATGGCTACAACATTCCTGTTGCCACTCTCACACGTAATTAGGTGCAAATCCGAAGCTCAAGCATGATTTGATCTTGAATTTTATAATTAAGATTCTCCAATATTTAAAGATCATCAACAAGAAATTAAAAGCCATAGACTTTGAAGCCAATCAAATTCTCATTAAAAACCCATCTTTAAAAAGACTGAGTCATCCAATTCCATGCGAAGATAGTAACAAGTTAAAAAAAATTCCTGCAAATAAATAAATAAATAAACAGAGGAATCAATATAAATAAGAGAATGAAGTTTTTAAGGTTGGGATGATAACAAGAATATTATAAGATAAAACTAATAACAAAATCTGACAGCGTTGGGTAGCATTTGATGTTTTCAAGAGAGAGGGAAGAGATTGATCCTGAGAGAGAGAGGAGGAATTAAAGCATAAGCTTACTTGTAATTCATTATTTATATTAAGGGGTAATGTCGTCTCCTAAGTCCTATCTCTACAAAGGGCAATGTTATAGATGTCCAACATTTCAAACTTTACAAAGGGAAGAAGCACATCAGTCATTAAGTGGACGTGCTTACCCGTAATTCAATATTAAATTAAGGGGCAATGCCGTCTCCTACCCATCAATCTCTACAAAGGGCAAAGTCATCTCCTATCCTATCCTTGGAAACCTTACAAATGGACGAAGGACATCCTTAGCATTAGGATCCTCCCACTCCACTACTGACTCTCACCATTCTTCTGGCATTGCATAGATTCCTTCAAGAAAAGAGGGAGGAGATGGCTTGCCATTTTCAAGCAACGGAAGACAAATTGACAACCTCTTCAGCTTCTCACAATTTGCTACTTGAATATATTGCAGAAAATCGCAAATCAATTTTGCACTACAAATGCTTTTGAGTTCTGGTAATCCAACCAAGAACAAAAATCCTAACTTGGGGAGTTTGAATTCGCTGTTGCTGCTTTCTTCACCCATAATCCCTTCTTCATCTGATCTTGTTCCACCTATTATCTCCTCCATCTTCCCACATCCTTCAACTGTAATCACTTCTAGGTTTACGAGGTTGGGCAGCAAGACAAGAGGGAACAACTTCTTCATACTTTTACATCTAAAACAAAAGAACTTCTTAAGACCAGAAAGTATACCACTACAAGACGGCAATAGTACTGGAGCAGAGCAAAACCAAGAAGATGAAACCAAGCTCTCCATGCTATTGCAACTACTAATATTGATAACCTCCAGTTCTGTTGCATTCTTTATTAGAGACCACAAATCACATAAACTTGTTGCATCATCATAATTATTAATGTTTAGTTGTTGAATGTCCTTCGAGAACATGACCTGAAAATCTCCATCTTTGTCGATACTCAAGTTACCCCAAACAATTGTTTTCGTTCTGCAATCATAATAATACTTATCCAGTGGTCCTACAAGAATTTTGAGATACTCCACGTAGTCTGAGTAACCTTCAAAATGGCATATCAAAGTTTCCAACTTCCTCAAGCATCCCACTTCCTTTCCTTTAACTGTTATCGGAGCATATTGTCTTATTCTATTATCTTTGGTAGGAGGAGGAATCCACTCCTCCAATACCAAGACTTGCAGGTGAGAGAGCATAGGTAACAACCCACTAGGAAACTCCTTTTCACCACATCCATTCATTCTAAGATCCCTCAGGTTGCATAGACATTCCATGCCTTGAGGAATCTTTTCAGGTGTAGTACCAAGGAGATCTAACCTCTTCAGTGCCCTCAGCTTTTTCAATGATGGTACATGCCTTAACTCCCTACATTGTTTGATCAATAATGCAGTGAGATTCACCAATTCAGAGACAAAAATCAGGTAGTTTTGTGATACCTGTATAAGACAGATCAAGAACCTTGAGCCCACACAACTGCTCAAAAAATGAATCTGCTATAAATTGCAACTCTGAATTTGCACATAACAATAGAGTTGAAAGACTGGGACACCTTGGTGAATGACTGGAAGGAATTACTTGAATTTGGTTATACATCAGTGAAACTCTAGTAAGATTCTCTGTCCACTCCTCTGCATCCGGAAATTCTCTTAATTGTGCACCTGCTTTAACCATGCTTTGAGAGTTCTCTTGTAGTATTTGGATGGCGATATCCCTAATCAAGTCATGCATATTGACACATCCACGACGAGCGTGCATTTTCTTAGCACTTTCCAAAAGGCAGACACTTTGAAGTTCTGCCTCCCTACTTTCCAGCCCTTTTATCACTCCCTCGCCAATCAAATAAGCTATCAAATCCTCTCTAGGGATCTCAAAGTCTTCCGGGAATAATGCATAGTACAAGAAACATTGTTGCAGTGCTGCCTCACTTAGATGGTTATAACTATATCTCAGTATGTGGAATACATCAGGCTCCATATCATCTTTCCTGACTCTTGATTGTCTCAGGTCCTCTAAAGCATTCCTCCACTCGTGTATGTCCTCCACCCCCTTCATGGTTCCAGCCATTGTTATAATTCCCAGGGGCAAACCATCACACTCCTTTGTGATAGATTTTGCAATCTGTTCCACTTCTGGAGAAAGTGCCATTTGATGTCCAAGTCTCTCGATAAACAAAGTCCAACCTTCTTCCTCCAATATAGGACTTACTTTGATTTTGTGTTGGGTATCCATCTGTTGACAAACCTTTTCTAATCGTGTTGTAAGAATCAGCTTGCATCCCTTAACAGCTTGGAGGAACTCCTACCTTGTGTAGCTCAAAAGCCTTCCACAGATCATCTAAAATCAAAACCCATTTCTGTTTCTTCATTAATTCTTTTGACAAATCGGAAGCTCTATACAGCTCCTCACCTTCATTAGAAAGATCTAAACCAATCCGTCTGGCGATACTGTTTTGCAATTAACTAATGCTGGTATCTTGTGAAACAGTAATCCAGTAAACATGACAAAAACTGTCTCGTCTTTTTTGAAGCTGATCATATATATGTTTCACCAATGTTGTCTTACCCACTCCGCCCATCCCATAGATGCCAATAGTTGAAACTTCGTCGTGCATCAACCAAGACCAGATAGTCTTCTTATGGTCTTCGAATGCTTGACCCACCAGCTTTGTCGTTGGTACTGCGTCTCCTGGAATCTCATTTGTGTTGCCTGTAAGCCCTGCAGAAGAGCTAGCTCCTGCACCAGGCTGCACTACTCCTCCAGTCCCATTCTCTATATCATCCTCCATTACATTAGTGATCTCTTCCAAAAATGTTCCAAGTGCTTGAACCATCGTAACTGGTGCTTGTATCCTTCCTGCATCCCCTGCCAAATTGTCGACTTCATTATTCTTTTGTTCTTGTGGAGTGGTTGAAATGGCATCATCGTTTGTGAATCCTTGTGTCTTTTAGTTTTATTATTAGTATATTATTTTGTTTTGTTATTTCTTATATTTGTTTAAGTGTGTTTCAGGTTTGTCAATGTTCGTTGTTTCAGGTGATGTCTTCTCTACTCTATCTTTCTACCTTAGGACATTGAGGATAATGTCTCGTTTTGATTGGGGGGAGAGGGTAGTAGTAATTAAAAAAAAAAACCATTTGGCTAAACTGTTCTTACTAGGATGGCGAGTAAGGGGGAATTTTAGTGACTCTTGAGACGCATCTTAGTAAACATTTTCCAATGGTTATTTGCAATATTCATAACAAGGCCTATTAGAATACTTCTTGAAATATTCAGGTTTACAAACTCTAGCATTATTATCACTTGATTCTGCTCATATACTCATTTAACAAGTATTCTTAAATCTTCATTTTCACACACACACTTTAACATATGATTGTGGGTTGCACATTGGATTATTACATTATTTATGTTCTTTTGTTAAAGGTAACAACTAAGGGATAGGGATAGTCTATGATTTGCAAAAAAAAAAAAAAAGAAAAGAAAATTATGATAATAAAGCGTAGATAAGTTTGATTTCGTAGCCTCCCTAACCTAAGCAATTAAGCCCGAAGGGTGTTTTAACACCTAATACCCTAAAGTCAACTGACTTGGGAGCTATTGGCCCAAAGCTTGTTACATGGGTTAAGGAGAAAAGCTTAAGGGAATCAAACATTGCACTATCTACGTGTCAAGTATCTGCAACCCGAGTTACTAAGCTCGTGGGGTGTCTCAACACCTAATGCCCTAAGACCAACTGGTCCGGGAGTCGATAGAAAGCTCGTTACATGGGTTAAAGATGCATTGTGTTTTAAGTATATGTATATATATATTAAAAAAAAAGAAAAAAAAAGAAAAAAAGAATATAATAATCCCAACCCAAGGAAGTTAACCTTAAACATTAGAACATAATATTGTTTTCTTCCAACAAAAGCCCCATCATCTATGTTTTTATACATTGAGCACATAAAAAGGAAGGTTTAATAATATTTTGTTTAAGAGGTATTGAGCAGATATATAAATTTAATGAGAGTTTGTTTATCTGGATAGATTAATGGAAGTTGAATGATGAATGCCTTGCTTTGTGGAATTTGCAAATTGTTTCTCTATTTTAACGCTTTCATTACTAGGGACTAGTAATATCTTTGGTTAGGGGTGTGATTAGTACTTAAAAGTGCATTTTTATCAAGGTTTTATATCATTATTTTGCACTTGAAGTATCAATAACTCCTTAACTAAAGCATGTTTTATAATAACATATCTAATAATATAAGATACCTTTAATTTATGGTAAATGTTCATCTTAAATGCAGGCCTATCACATAAATGAAAGAATTGATTGATGAGTTGAAATCTTGAAATTGAAAGGACAAAGAGATGGCCAAACTTATAAAAGGGATTTTGTTTCAGTCCAAACGGAAACATTGTTGTGTAATCGGGTCATATCTGGAGCTTTAGATCTCGGATTTATTTCTATTTTATATGGATGGAAAGATAAGACATAGGCCTACAACTTTCATGTGAAGCCTAAGATTTAAAAAAGGCCGTTTTCAAGTCCAAATTGCAGCAACAACAAAGATGTCCGAATCTGTCCTGCAGCCCAGACACTGTTCGGTGTTCAGCCCATATCTCGAGTTTTAGAAGTCCAAATGATCTCAAATTTTTACCCTGAAAAGATGAGACAATTCTCTAGAACTTTCATGATTTAAGTTTGTTCAAATTATGACATCATCAATGATGTTTTTGGCAGACAAGAAGATAAGGATTGTCACCAAGTCAAGATGTGGCCACTCACTCATCAATTAGTCGACAAATCAATAGTTCCAATTTTGGCCTATAAAAGAAGGCATTTGCCATGTATTGAGGCATCTTGGTGTTCGGATCAAGATCATGCTCTTGCTCTTTCTTTATACCTTATAATGCTTAAGTTTTGCTTATATTAATTTCTTGCTTATGCTTTTCATTTCCTTTCCTTGTTTATTTATGTTTCTTTCTTTCATTATGTGTTGCTAAGTTAATTATGTCAAGGTGAAAAGGGTACACTAATGGTGTAAGAATAAGTATGATATAAACTTAACATGGACCTTAATGTTGGATATTAACATGCTTTATATTTGTTATCTTGTTCACTTTTAATACTTTGCTTGTTAAATGGTTAATCTAGATTTATGTTGTATAACACTTGGTACAACAAATACTTGGAACTTTCATAGCCCATCTTGTATGGTATAACCGACACTGAGCTATGAAAGGAACTTGATTGTTGTCAACATAAGTTATAATCATAAATGCCTGACAACATTTACAAGTATTAGCATTATTCGAATAAGATAATTAATGTAATCATGTTAACAATTTATAATCTGATTGAAACCTCCTTTGTGTGTGGTTTCCAATTGAATAATAAAAGTTTATATTATACTTGTTTGAAATACCATTAGTGGATCCTCTAACCTTGACATGTGTTGTTATCATTGTTGAATCTTTACGTTAATCTTTCATCTCAAAGTTCTCATCAACTTCTTCTTCTTCTTTATTATTATTATTATTACTACTATTATTATTGTTGTTATTGTGTTGCTGTTAACTATAATTTATACAATTAACCTCCTTGTGGTTCGACCCCGGTCTTGCCAGGTTATTTATTACTTCGACACTCCTGCACTCGGAAGAAGACATCAATCTTTTGGTCGTGTCACAACCCGTTCAAAAACTCCTACGTGGACCCTCACCAGTGGATCAACAGTTGAGTCTGATCATCCACCTTTACGCAACATACAACTTACCCACAAAGACCAAACAGTTGATGCGACCTCATATAAATTACATGGTGAAGATACCTTCACAAATACCAAACATATCATCCAACAAAACAACTTTACAAATATCAACCTCCATACCATCGGTAAACAACTTACCAGATTGGAAAAACAAATACAAAAAAACCCAGTCCACCTTATAACTGATAAAACCCCCATCGACATTAAGCTAAAAAACCCAGTATTCAAACCATATCAAGTTACTAAAAGCGGGCCAAGCATGGATTCGGGGAAAATCAAATAGATTTTCTTAAAACCATTAAAATATACTTACAAAATCTTGATCGGACAACCTTGACTGTCCCAGATACACCTCAACAATCCAACCCTTCATCCTCTACAAATCAAGTCAATACTCTCCAAAATAACCCCATATCAACCTCAGATACAGATATTCTTCACGAACAACCTCTTCAACTAAACAGACTTACCTGATAAGCTCCCAAAACAACCATTGCTCGGACATTTCCATATTTCTCGAACCAATTGTCATTAACCAACATAAATATATTGCATCTTCCCTCTATAAATGGAACATAGATGGCATGTCTGAATATAATATCCTAAACACCCTCCAGCAAATGACCATGGCAGCTAATGCCTACAAAACTCAAACAGGAACCTCAGACAAAGCCATAGCTGAACTTCTTATTGCAGGATTCTCTGGCCGAGCTTAAGGATGGTGGGATTACCATCTCACTGAAACAGATCACCTACATATTTTAAACTCTGTACAAACCTATGAAGACCAAACACTTATCCTTGACCTTTCAGGAAACACCATCCAAGATGTTGTATCCACCTTTATCCTTACCATCTCCTTACATTTTGTGGGAGATCCTTCCCATCTGAAAGACAAAAATGCTGACCTTCTCTCCAAACTCAGTGATTTTCGGTGGTACAAAAATACCTTCCTTACTCTTGTTATGCTTGAGAAGATTCAAACCGGCCTTTTAGAAAGAGAAAAATTCCTCGTAGGCTTACCAATTTTCTCGGGAGAAAAAGTCGAAACAAAATCAAGGATACCTTTACAACCAAAACCATACCATATGACCGGCTTAGATACGGTGAACTTGTGAGTTTCACACAAAAAGAAGGTCTTAAGATTTGCTAGGATCTCAAACTCCAAAAACACCTAAAGTGGGAAATGAAACGTACCAAGCAAGAACTTGGTAGTTTCTATCACTAGTTTGACCTTTTCACCAAAAAAACCCTCCTGCAATGGGACTGTTCACACCAAAAAATATTCGAGCCAAAAGCCTCCTTATAAGCGATTAGCCTATAAATATTCGACAACGTTTTATCCCATACCGGATCAACCTTACTACAAAAAGCCCAACAGATTCAACAAACCCCACAGACCTTTCCAATTAAAACCTAAATCAAAATTTGACCCCAAAAACATTACACTTACAAATGTAACGGGAAAAGACATACATCCGGTTTTTGCGAGTCAATACCAAACTTTATGAGCTCCAAATAGATGAAGATACCATCGACCAAATACAAAATCTTTATATTAAAGCCACAGATATGACCACTCTCCTTGGACACTCGAAGAAGAATTTCAAATTGATGAAACAGTAACTAACAGTGCTACTTCCAATGCCTCTACGAATTCCAAACAAATTAACGTCCTAACCCAAGACCAAGAATTCATTCTTGAGGCTATTAAAAGACATGATGATCCTCATCTCTAAAAAACCTACTTGGATAAACTGTTGAAAGATTTCAACCTACCACAGCACCCTCCATATAACCCTTCAAACCGCTCGATATTACCTTCTACCAGCACTAATACCTATGACCTTACAAAGATTCTTAACAAAAAAAAATCCAAAACCACAATCACCATTCCAGAATTACATTATGAGATCAAAACCCTTAAATCCAAATTACAAACCTTAAAACAAGCCCAACAGAAGACTTTGTCATATTGCAACATTTTCTGTCTAAAATTGAAAGCCAGTCTGACACTGAGTCTGAACCAGAAGATCAAGCCATTGAATCTCATGCATTGCCCCATACATTTACAAACATTAAGCATATTCCAGATGATTTTCTGAATGTATTAACACAAATATCTTCAAGAAAATATTTGATTAAAATTACTCTTGTTTTTTCAGAAGATTTCAAGCTTGACACTATAGTCTTATTTGACACAGGTGCAAATTTAAACTGCATCAAAGAAGGTGTAGTTCCAAAATGATTTTTACAAGATACTTCTAAAAACTCTCTGGCGCTAATAATTCAAAATTGCATATTACGGGGGAAAAACCCTAGCCTCTGTTTTCAACAACGACATTTCTCTTAAAACATTCTTTGTTGTTACAAAAGATATAAATCATACCATCATTCTTGGCACTCCATTCATTGACATGATCACTTCATATCAAGCACATCGTGATTGTATTACTTCAAAATCAATAACATCAAACTTGTTTTTCCATTCTTAGAAAAATCTAAGACTAGAAATTTAAATTTGATTAAAGCATGCTCCATACATACCTATCATATCAATGCACTGATTCATGGAAAATAATTCCATCTACATGATTTGCAAAACCATGTTTCCTTTTGTAGTATAAACAAACAATTACAAAACTTTAATTTACAACAGAAAATCATTGATTTACAAAATAAGATTGAACATGATTTGTTTAGACTTACCTAATGCTTTCGGAGCGAGAAAACAACACATTGTTAATCTTCCATATGAAGATACTTTTTCAGAAAAACTTATACCCATAAAGCAAGACCTATACAAATGAATGCTGATTTAGAACAGCATTGCAGACTTGAGATCTGCGATCTCGAGTCTAAAGGTCTTATCCAAAATTCCCGATCACCCCGGTGGGTGTGTAGCCTTTTATGTGAATAAAAACTCCGAAATTGAAAGAGACACACAAAACTTGTGATCAATTACAAACTTTTAAATTCTGCTTTAAAATGGATCAGATATCCAATCCCCAACAAAAAAGATTTGTTGCAAAGATTGCACTTTGCATTCATATTTTCTAAATTTGATATGAAATCCAGATTTTGGCAAATCGATTGATCCTAAAGATAGATACAAAACCGCTTTTACGGGTTTCTTTTTGGTCAATACGAATGGAATGTCATGCCTTTTGGTCTAAAAAATGCACCGTCTGAATTTCAACGCATCATGAATGACATCTTGAATGCACATTCAAAATTTTGCATTGTTTACATTGACAATGTGCTTATTTTTTCACAATCCATATGATAAACAAGATAGTATAGAAGCGGATAAGGGGTCGATCCCACCAGAAATGTTTAGTCCATATTTTTATTCTATATGATATGCAATTGGGGGGGTTTGAAATTATCTATGTTATGTTATAGTAAACAAAAAGAAACAATCAATGTTAAATAAAAGAAAATCAAAATTTATCAAGAAAACAAACATTGGTCACAAGTAAACGTCCACCTACATAAATCAGAGCCGATCATTAAAATAAAACATCAATTTATACTCTGAATATTTATCTTTTGTTACGTTGATTAGTTAGCAGATTTGCTGTATAACTAATCCTAACCATCAAACAACCACAGTATCCGTACTAGTAATTTAATTCAATGGCAGCCTTAAGAACTAGATAAATTGATTAATCTAGACAAAATAACTATCCACAATTCATGTTTGATTTGTTGAAAGTTCTCCCTAAGATTAATAACAAAGACCCGCCATAATTATTAAACTTAGTTGCTTCACAAGTTTATATATCACAACTCCAGTTTTAATAGCAAACTTAGTAATAGATTGTTCACAATAATAACTTAGAGTCTACTCTAGCAATTAAAATAAACAATTATAGAAAATAAACAAAGGAGAATAAACATATTCATTCATCATATAAACTAAAAAGAAAAGGTAAAATAAATCTCGGAATTCTTGAAATCAAAAGTTTCTATGTCTTTGCAACCAAGAAAAAGAGTTTAGCCTTGCATGTTTATTAAATAACTAATAAAAAAAGAAAAAGAATGCATGATTTCGGGTTTGTTAAGGAAAGGCGTTTTTTCTTCTCTTTTTGCCCGTCCCCTTTCCTTTCTCTCTTTCTTTTTATATCCTAGGGAACCCTAATCCATTTTCTACAAAAATAGTCATTTTCTATGTAGATAATTTACATTTAAGTAGTTCAATAACTATTTTCCTAAAAGGGAGAAATAGCCTTGCATAAAATCTTCAAGCTTTGAATTTTGACTTAGAGGAGCTAAATTGCTGAAATAAAGATTTCGATGACAATTTGGATGCTTTGGGATGTAATTTGGACTTCTTTCTTCACAAAACCTGTCTGCTGGCAGAATTCATATGTCATCTTAGGAAAATAATATCTATCTCATATGAGCTCTTTTTCTGCTGAAACTTGGTAGACTGATAGGTCTTCGAGTCAGGAATCTAAAACAATTGAGTTTGCATCAAATGAACTTCTTTAGCTCAAGATATTCAAGTTGGAATGGTCGAAGGTCAACACTGACAAAATACAAAATTTGACTTTGAAGGCTGTGATTTATATGCTCTTTTTTTTTCTTGCCCTATATGTATCGAAATTTATGGATGTTAGCTCTCTAATACCACTAGAATCACTTTGATTTGACTTCTAGAGTTCAAGCTCTGCACAAGACATCAATCGTTGGTTAAATCTGCCAATTATCTTCAATTTACTTCTTTTTTTAATCTTACATCCAAAAGTGCCTTCAAAACATAAAACAAATAATATCAAGGCATTTTATATATAAAACATAGGCAAAATATTAGGTAAATATGGGTAAAAATATCAAATAATATGGTCGCATTAGAGGCTGGGATCTATGGCTGGTATGGTAGTTGGTGATGCTAGGCTTGTGTGATTAACTATGATGAATTCTTGGTGGCTAACAGTGGTTGACAGTGGTGTGGAGAGAGGATGAAGATGAGGTGGCCATTTTTATTTATCTGGTGGCATTGGTTTTTAGTTTTGGGGGCAAAGTGATGTTTAACTTACAGTGGTGTTGAGGTTTGATCATGGAGAAGGGTATTTTTGCTCAATAAAGAAGATGGTGAGCTGTCCTGAAAAAGGGTTGGTGGAGTCTATTATAAAGGTGAAGGAGATGGTAGCACATGGGTCAAAGATGGAAGGAGGTAGTTCATATTTTGTTCTTCCTTTTAAAAAGAAAGAGTGATGTCACAAGTTTTATTACTTTTTTTCTTGGAAAATAAAGGCTTTGGGGGGGGGGGGAGCTGATAGGCCAATGTTTACTGGCAGTTGGGAAAAGAGGATGATAGGTTGAAGATGATCCTTTTTTATTCTCCTCTATAACTGACGATTGGCCTAAATAAAAATGGATTTAGGGTTTTTTAAGTGTGCCTTTTTAGAGAGTGTGTGAGTTGGTGAGAAAAGTGTGGGGAAATGTTTTAGTGTGTGGGTCATTTTTGTTCTAACTAAGTCCGTCATAAGATCCCTCCCCTTTTTTATGTGATACAACTATCTATTTATAGGTAAAATAATTTGTCATTTTCCTCTTAATTTCTTAGTCCTCAAAGAACTAAAAAAACTTTGGTCTCTTATTTTCTTTTTAACACTTTTGGTCCCTGTAGAATTGTTAGAGTATGAAAATGATATTTCTCTTATTCTTGATGCAAGAGTACAGTATGTATATATACAGGTCTAGGATTAATCTAATCCCTAGAATCAAGCTACAATTGAATGCATATAAATCAGTCCTGTAATTGACAGCCCTATAGTTGACTTACTCTATTTAGAATAATAATCAATCCTATAATTGATTTACTATATTTACAACAGTCCCCTTGTTCAAATATGTTGTTTTTCTTTTTTCTTTTTCTTATTTATTGTATTTTGATATTTGTTTTGAAAAGACAACGTCAACGTAAACTCAATAAAATTAATCAATGATTTTAAAATGAGTGTATTAAAAACTAAATGTGTTGAAAGTAAATTTTTGAAATTTTAATTCTTTAAAAAAGAAGCTGGTAATGCCAAAAATGATGTAATTACATCAAAAATATATTTTTTAGATTTTTTTTTATTGTTTTTCTATTATTTGGATTCTTTTAAAAAAGTAAGAATAAGAGGTTAAAAAATCGAGTTATGACAACATCAATCCATTTGGTCTATGTTTCTTTTTATTTCTCTCTAAACTCTTTTCTTTCTTTTTATATTCTTTTTTATAATTATCATTATAAAAATAAAATAAAATAGAAAAATTAAGGGAGTAAAAAAGGGTTATGATAATGGTGTTGAGAATAAACATGATTCAATGAAAGGCGAGACATTTCATGCTTGAATATCTAAATTGAAACATTCTTGATGAATGAATAATACTTATATTAAAAAACTAGTCACTATGATTTAAACAAACCATATATGAGTTTTATAATATTCAAAGGAGCATGGCATGTTACTAGGCATTTGCATTTAATCTTTAAATATAAATCAATCAATTTCTTGTAAATATATCTTCTTATAATCATTTAATTAAATAAAAAATAGATTCTAAAAAGCAAGATTATTTAACCTAGTCAGGGCCATGACCATGACCTAAGTCATAAGTTATACATGTTAACCTTGTTTGACCCGAGTCAATCCAAGATGTCATCATTCTAATTTTCTTTTCTTTTTTCATAAAGAAAACATCAAAGCAACTTTGTTTTAATTTATTTTTTAAATTCAAAATTGGTTTTGCTAAGGTCAACCGAGTAGTAGGCGCACTTACCAAATCGGTTGGGCCACTTGTTAATTCTCACCTGGTTTACTTTGATAGTTGGCTTCGTCCTAAGTTTTTGGGTCATCATGTTGACTTGACGAGCTTGGCTTAATTTAATAACATTATTGAAGAGTTTCCTTAGGTAACATAGAGGCAACTGACTAGTTATGATAAACTCAAAAAGAAGTGGTGAAAACTACTGTTCACCACACTATTCCTATAAGCTCCAAGGTATTATAAATTTACTCAGTTGCTTTTTCATTCCTATTTTTTGATGTTATTTTTCCCTTATAGAACCAAATTGATAACCAATTTAAATAAATTTGTTAAGAGAGGGAAAAAATTGAAAGAAAGGGACTAAAGTGAAAGGGCAAACACAATAGGTGGAAGTTCCAAAATTCATTTAAAACATTCACTTTGGTTCTCTATTAACTTTATAAAATATAACTTTTCAATCCCTCAATATTTTAAAAATTCAATTGTGGTACAAAACTTTTATTTTTCTTATCTTTTAGTTTTTAATTTAAAAGAGAGATAGAAAGTGGTTGGATTTTAGTTATAGATGGAGAAAATCTCGGTTGACACTAATTTGGGTCATGAAAAGAATGATTTTGGTGTCAACCCGGGATCTATTTGATGAGAGGAGTTCCATCTAAGTCTTCTTTTCCCCTTCCCATCGGCTAAAGTGGTTGGTATGAGCGGGAAGTTTTTTATTACTATTGATTTTAGTTTTTAAACAATATCCCGGGATATTGATGCAATGAATATGTTTGTCAAGGTGTTTAGGGTTTTTAGGTGTTTTAGATCAAAATATATTAAAAATCAAGTTTTTTGACAAAAAAAAGCATGGCTTGAATTCTTAATGACCTTTCAATTGCTTGAAACTAGACGGCATATGACGCATCATCTACCATAGCAGGTGGCGTGTCATCACCCATGAAAAAGAAAAAAAAAAAAACCTAGCCTAGATTCACATACTAGGTTTTCTTTTTTGAATTTTAGGTTTTTTTATTATTTTTTCTTTGTAATTGCATCATTCAATGTTGACTTTGTATTAGGTTTTGTATTGAATGTTTTTTTATTTTTTATTTTTATGATTTGTTTTAATATATTATGATTTAATTTTTACTTGGTTTACAAATAAGTTTTGAATTTTTTTTAGGTATTAGAAGTCATTCTTTTCTGTGTAGTCGTGTGTGTGTGTATTAATTTTATTCAATATCTTTTCTATAAGTTTCTTTTTTATCATTTTATTAGATGAAGCATTGGTTTCATAAATAAATTTATTAAATACAATTAAGTTTATGACCTATTTTTTGAGATCATATATTTACATTTATATCTATCTTTTAACTTTACAATTTAGTCTTTGGTTAAATATTATTTATTTTTACTTGGTTTTCACTCAAAATGATAATATATTTTTTTCGGATATGTGCAACCTTGTATAATTTTTATTTGATTTTATTTAGTCTCTTTCCATATATGTGTCTATTTTTTTATCATTTGATTAAATAAAAATTTATTTTAATAAACAAAATCATTAAACACAACCAAAGTACAAGACTTATAGTTGTGAGATCAAATATTTTGATATACATTTATACTCTTGATTTTCTAGTTTAGTCTTTAGTTATCATTAATGACTTTTTTTATATTTATTTTTCATAAATAGTTCTTAATCTATTTAATTAAATACATGTATAAACTTTTTGATTTTTATATTTGACTCTGTAATGAAGCGAGCCAACAGACTTGGTATATCTAAAAAAAAAAAAAAAAAAAGTGGCAAAGACTGGTTTGGAGGGGAAGAACATGATACTGTAGGTGTTCTTTTGAATCTTTAGGGCCAAGCAGACCTTGAATTTACATTAACTACAAAGAACATTAAAGCAATTATCTTGGTTAGTATATTTATTCCTTCACACACACACACACGAGTTTGCCAAATTTGACTTCTAAGAAATTCAAGGTTCTGCCTTTATAAATAGGTAACACGTGATAATGAAAACCCCGCTCATCAATGCATAACCAGCATCAAACTTCGAGTAAATAAGATTTATAATATGGAGCACCTCCACTACTGAGGTCAAGCTGCAAGTTCTCTGTAATATCTCTTCTTGTCTATAAAATATGTTGTATGATTCTACAGTAAATGGTGTACAGTTGTCTAGCATAAGACAATAATTGAATTTCAGGACATGTTCGTTGCTGGTAGTGAGACATCATCTAGGACGGTAGAATGGGCAAAACGGAAATGGTAAAACATCCAAAAGTAATGGAAAAGGCACGAGCAGAAGCCAGGCAGGTCTTCGCAAATGTTGATGAAGCAGGTCTTCGCAAACTGGACTACTTACAGTTGCTTATCAGAGAAACTCTTGAACATACCCCCAATTCCTTTGCAATTTCCAAGAGAAAGCAAAGAGGCATGTAAGATTACTGGTTACGACATGCCTGCCCAATCCAAAGTTACTGTGAACATATGGGGAATGGGAGGGAACCCATTAATTGGACTGAACCTCAGAGATTCTATCAAGAGAGATTTCTTGATAGTTCAATGGATTATAAGGGGATTGATTTTAAATTCATCCCATTTGGTGCTGGAATATTGTTTGGTATGAAGCCTGTCAAGGGGTAATTTTTAGCTCCGTGAATAAACCCGTCGCGACATTCCTTCACTAGACTCAACCTTCCTACGCCAATTCCTCGTATTTTGCCTAGTAACTAAATGTTTCCCTCACGAGAGGTTTCCCTACTTTTCCAAGTTAGAAGACAAGCAGAATACACAAGAAGAATAGGATAATCAAAGTGCACAACAAGCTTTATAGGAACTCTTTCTCAAACTTTATTAATCTCGTAAACAAAGAAAACTATACACAAATCTGTATATGTGTGCTATGCAAAAAATTGCATGCTACACCAAGCTAATCTCTCTAATCTAGGTGCTCTACATGCAGTACATAACCAAGAGTTGCAGCTACTATTTATAGACAAGCATTTACAAGGCACAACTTCCATTCCTATATTTTAGGAAGTAGTAAGACACTATCTCAACCATGTTCACTCATGAACATTGTGGCCCGTATCTACCAAGTAGTGAGTAGTTTTCCCCCCATAGATCTCCAATGATCTTAGTGGGTTGAGAGCACTTCCAGCCATGCCCCCACGTTCTCCAGCACATCTCCCATGATCCGATGATCTTGGATGTCCATAACAGCCACTAACCCACGTTCTGCATGCCCACCTGGCAGCCCCATCTACCAGCTCTTGCTGCGTCAGCTGTTGAGTCACTTCTTTGCCTTGGACGGTCCAGCCGTCCAGGTTTAGATCGTGCCAAGTCAAGCCCCTTGACTTGCAAGCCTGCTTGGCGCTGCGGTCGCATCTCTGCGTCTGTCATTGTCTTCACTGCCGAATTCCTCGATAGCCCTGTTCTCGTCGGCCTATACACGACAATTTTCTTGTCTGCTTGGACATTTCATCGTCAAGCCTATGTTCATCAATAATCTGTGCTGCCAATTTTCCTTTGACGAACCTACAGCCGTATAAATCTGCGCTGCCGATTTATCTCACTGTTGGCATGGCTGCCAGCACCCTTAGGCACTGTTTTGGACAGCCTGCTGAAGTGTGCACCTAGTGCACGTTTAACACTGTTACAGCTACCGTGGTGCTTCCACTTGCACAGCTGCTATGGTTTTAATGGTCTGAGATCAGCGGATATTGTCCGTCCCAGGTTTTGGCTCTCGTTAAGACGAAAAATGATCTCTCCATAATTCTCATTCAGCATCTTCCAGTGCTTTTCTATCGTCTGAATAATCAGCTTGCGTGCGGCCAATTAAACAACAAAAGGCAGGTCTTTAGGGAAAACACAAGTCTGCAATTTTGTGCAGAGTCAGCTATGAATTAGGGGAGAGTCGTCACTAAAACTGCTAAACTTTTTAATTCACTCTTCTCTCTCTCTTATAGTTCCTTGCAAAACATTCAGCCCCTATTTATACATACAGAATCAACACACCTTCCCTTACACTTGTTCACTTTAATTACCACTTAAGCTAACTCTAAATGCATTAACTAATTAACACAAGTTCATGTCAGTGTCAGTAATTTCCTATGTTATTCATACTTCATGAACTATGTTTAGCTTTGTATGTGAAAGTTATGAGATGTTGTGAAATATTCTTTGCTCGTATATTGACTTGTGAGCAGATTTGATATATTGGACGTTTATGGCTAAAGTGAGAAGATCATTTCTCATTTTAGCAGAAATAGAGCTTTTCAGCAGTGGGCTTTTTGGTGCCAGAGAGCTGCATGTTGAGGGACAATTACTCCGCATTGACAAATTTTTCTGCTCACAAGAGTTTCATGATAGACTCGAGTTTTATCTATTCATTATTGGAATCCATTTTCATGGATCTCCTCTTGTTCATGTTGATCTTAAATAAAGACCTGATCACTAGTTTCCTACTGGATCATGTAATTAGAGAGACAGCAGTAATTGATGCCCCTTGACACAATCTTCATGCAACCAAGATCATGTCTTAGCTCCCACGTGAAAATTTGCAGAGACAGCTAAGAATGATTTGCAAGATATACGTCGAGGATAGAGATGCCAAGGCCGAGATATATTAATTACTAAAGATTTTCCCAGAATGCATCGAAAGAGTGATTTGATACTTGGGGACATTGTAAATGGGGAAAGAAAGATAGCAGAAAGAGTATGCTATCCCAAAAACCTAACATTTCAGCAGTTGTTGATTGGATGCACTGTAATTTATGATAATAAACAAAAACAATTCTTGAAGTTTATGATATAGGAAGTCGAAACAACCTTAAACAAAGGTTGCATTATTGATCTGTGTCTGAACTTTGAGGTTAGCATGTCGACTCCATCATTAAAAATTCTGATAGAACTTATCATTGATGAGTAATGACAATATAACAATAATAAACAAAAAAATCATGGCAAAACACTGTGGAATATTGTCTCGCAGAACACTCTCGAGGACATAAATTTCTTTCTTTCTTTTACTTTCAAGTTAGGCATATAAATCAATGGGAGAATATAAAAAAAAAAAAATGATCTACTACAACCACATGTTGAGCTACCGACCCGTACCACCATGATAAATTGCTTGATGAATTATCATTTCTACAACCATTTACTTCAATTCTCCTTACCATAACCTACGAGCCATGATAGTCCTATCAATCTATATCAATAAATAATTGGATGGGTCTTTATTAAGCTAATTAAACCCAACCATTATCTTATAAAATGTTTTCGTTAAACATTTTGTTTATGAAATAGTAACTCATGGATAATGACTTGTTCAAGTTTTTTTATCCTATAGTACCAAGGTTCATTCATAATTTTTAATGAATGAGATTTTTATGCTCCAATCTCAAATATCCAAACAATATCTATTATGAGTTAATCTACCTTGAGGTAGGATCTCTTGACGACATTGATTTTGAAATTTACTAAAAAACATTATCACCCTCGATTGATACTTAGGTGTCATTGCTTGATATTGGACCTAAACATTTAAAATTTTGAAAGGAATGCATGTTTCAAATATTAAAACGAAAAGAATTGACGTGTCACTCCTTATTAACATTCAAAGTAATAGATTATTAGTCTATTTACCTCAAATATTATGACTTAATAACATAAAAATTATTTTGACTTCATTTAAAAGAAGTTTTTTGAAAAAAAAAGGTTGTTGTGGAATGTTGGTCTATAAAGGCTTTTTAATGTGGGCTAAACCTTTGATTGGTTTTATAAATAAGTTATAAACCCAATACAAATAAATGTATGGGTGAACATTATTATTTTATGACAAAGTAAACTTTTACATAAATAACACAAAGGAACATCAAAAATAAGTAAAATACAAACTTTTAAGGATTTGGCTTGAAAACAAATTTAACATATTCCCAATGCAAATTTATATACATAAAATAACATATGAGAAAACATGTCAACAAATTATCAAAACATTCGTATACATGCGCAGTCAATCTTAAAGTTTATTAAAATCCAACAATTTCATAATAAATGCACATTTAAAGCAACCATAAAACAAAATAATATTTCATAAAATATTTAGGCTTGAAATACATCTTTTGGAGTGGATGTGGTGGATCAGAATATATAGGCTAAAATAGTTAGTGAAAGTGGCGAAACAACGTTGGAATAGTGTTGCAAAAATTTGTAGCGGTGACTCAGATTACATCGCACCATTCAGCTAAACCATGTGGAGAGAAGGTGTGGACTAGTCCACAGGAAGCACCACTTCTTCTTCTTCTTCTTCTTCCTCTTGGTGTTAGCGGTTTAAGTCACCTCTATTTACAGAAGGAGACAATGGTCAAAAAGTTTTGATCTTTTTGCCCTTGATTTTGTTTTCGTTTCTAGCTAGATAGCTTGGCTTTCAACATGTCGTTAAGCTTATTGGTGGGGGAGGGGAGGCATGTGGACTACCCCGTGTACACCTTAGTTCGCTTTTCTTCCTTTTGGCAGTGTCAGTGCTAAGCCGTCACTTTGGCGGTGGAGCCGATATTTTCTACTACTTTACCTCTGTTTCCATTGTTCTTCTTTCTTTCTTGATTTTTTTTTTTCTAATTTGTGATTGTTATAGGTTGTTGTGCAGCTGGGGTATTGATGGGTTTATAGCAGTGAAGTTTGTATTGACTATCTCTACTAATACCATGGAAGACATTCATTATCCTATTACAATCATATATATATATATATATATATATATATAGAAGAGGAAATGGCATCTCAACCAACAAAATTATTTTTGAAAATCTCAAAAATAAAAATAAGATAATTTTATTGGCAATTTTTTTAGTTCCAAATTAATGTACTATTTAGGAGTTACATTCTTAGTTTTTTAATTTCTCAAAGTATATTTGTAAATTTAAAATGTTAGCTAGGACTTAGACCATATATTATTTGACAAGTTAGACAACATCAAGATCCAAGGCTTTATAGCTAGGATTAATTTAGAAGAAAGATGGATAATGTTATGTAGTGTTTTAGTATTGCATTAGCCATTTATTTTTTAAAATATTTTTTATTTGAAAATGCATTAAAATAACATTTATTTTTATTTTTTAAAATTTTATTTTTGATATCAACACATCAAAATGATTTAAAAATTAAAAAATAATTTTAAATAAAATTAAAATTTTAACAAACAATATTTTATCATAATATGGAAACATTTATGTATTCAATTCAAGCATCAAGGAGGCATTGCTCTATTTTTTCTACACATGGACCCCGTGGAGACAGTCACCTTTGTAATTTAATGGTTTCTTGGTGGGTAGAGCTACGAGGAACTAATTTTATCCTAAAACTCAGATTTCATAAACTTAATTTTATATTTATGGACAATTAATATTGTTCAGTTTAATGGAATCCACAGAATCTAGCTACCAACTTCAGAATTTAGCAAAACATGAGCAGCTTGGAAGGGAAGGCCGACCAAATAATTGTAATTATCATGCTGACTTAAAATGTAACGGGTCAATGGTTTGCTGCCCCAAGGGAAACGGTTTGTCGTCATGGGACCAGAAGGAACGCTCTGGCATGCCTCAAATTTCAACTTTTTTATTCTTTCATGACTCAAATAAGTATAACCCCTTCGTTCTTTATTTTATATTTTTTATTCTCTAAAATACATGACCCCATATATTAGATGTGCTTTTTGAATCATTTTGAATATTTTTTAACAAGGTTAATTTATTTAAATCATCTTAAGCGGATTATTTCAGTAGATATAAATTAATTAAGATTTCATAAAAAAAAATTAATCAGGTCAAAACCGAGTTGATCCATGATCTGAATAAAACCTAATAAAAAACCAATAAAAATCTATTGATTTTTTAAAATGAAAGTATTTAGAATGATATTAGTCTAAAGTTGATCAGTGATCGGAATAAAACCAGTAAAAACCAATAAAAAATCTATTAATTTTTTTAAAATGAAAATTGTTAGAATGATATTATTCTAAAATTAATATGTGTCATAATAAAACCTAGTACAAAAATCAATAAAAAATCTATCGATTATTTTTAAAATAAAAATTGTTAGATGATATTTATTTAAAATTTTTTATTAAAAAATCAAGTTAATCTTATAGAAGTGTAGCCTAGGCCCCTGCATCAAAATCAAGCTTAACAACTAAAAAAAAAATAATTATAACAAAAGTTAAATGATGTGGAGAAATCAGCGTGTTCAATAAATCTTTTCTGCTGGTAAATTATAATGGTAGTTTTACTTTTAATTTCTCATCTTATCTTTTGGATTTGACTTGGTCATTAGGTCCTAGAGCTTAAAATTCATTCCCATACTCTTAATATATTTTTTGAAAAATAATATTGACTCCTTTCAGACGCGAACTAATATCACGTAGTCCCTTTGTTTGTTTTGCGTTCAAAAGCGCGACTGAAAAATTTAAAAATTTTTATTTTTTTCTTTACTTCAAATTAATATTTTTGGTATTTTTCAGATCCTTTTTGTCATGCTGATATTAAAATAATTTTTAAAAAATAAAAATATATATCATTTTAATATATTTTAAATAAAAATAACTATATTACCTATTATTGTGTATATTCATCAGCTTCAGTGCAGTGCCTCCATTGTCTTGTATTTGTGTTTTGCGGAGGTATTGTAGTTATTGTGCGGCATCATTTTCAACCATCTAATTCAAACTTTTGTTTTTCTCCAAGAAACAAGCGGTGGCGATCACAGCATCCATTTCTTGGTATCCACACACCACGACAGAGACTTTCTTCTAGTCATCAAATGTAGTGTTACCCACTTTGTCCTTTTTTTACTGCCCAGTGTAAAGATTCAAGTAATGACTACGACTCCTGAGAGCAGACTACAGAATTATCAATCATACTTCATTGCATTAATTTGTAAAATGACTATTCAGTTTAGATTATATATAAAATCAAAAGAAGTTAATTTGTGTAGATAACGACATTACTTGTTCTTTAATATTCTTCTCCAAATGATCACGAGCATTGACTAATATTAAAAATAAATTTTTTAAAATGGAAATAATAAAATAACTTAGATATAAAAATTATAATGTTCATGTATTGTTGTTTTATGTCAATTTGTTTTTTATATTCTTCTCATTCATAAAGATTTTCAAGTTGCT
>CM027570.2:13841724-13918593 GCA_015852605.2 Populus deltoides
ACACCCATGTTAATAAAAAAATCTCAATTTATTTTGTTCCTTAAACATTATTGAGAATTCCAATTTATCTCCATCTATACAATCTAATGCAATTTAGTTCAATTGGATTAAATTAACTAAATTATGAAAAAATTCCTTTTCATAAGGGTTTATTTGCTGAACTGCTACAAAGGAATGGTCAATTTTGGGGATTTTTCCTGGATAACTTTCTTAAACAAATAGTCAGCAATGGCAAGGAAAAAATAAATGAAAATTAACTTTTCATTTTTCTTCTCGTCAAAACCTATAAAATATATACTCCCGTAATTATACCTTTCAAAGTGTGCGATGAGAGCACATTAAAAGATACATCCCCCCGATAGACCAGCCACAGTATATGGTAGGTTGGCTAAAAGTATTCGACTGTATTTGACAACACAACTATCATGTGTTTTTAAAAATATTTTATTTTTTATTTAAAATTAATTTTTTATCATTTTAATATGGCGTGTCAAAAAATTTAAAAATTATTATTTAAAAGCATTTTCAAATAAAAAAATTAAAAAAAATTACTACACTATCAAATTCATTTCTTAACTGAATAAATAAAAATAAAACTCATCATACAATGTTTTTTGTGTTTTATTTTTATTGACAGGCCGATTGAAATAATTAGACCACTCATAAAATTCTTTCATATTTTATCTCACAGTGTTAAAATAAATTTTAAAAATATTATTTAAAAGCATTTACAAGTAAAAATTCCTTCCAGTAAGCAATATATATATATATATATATATAGAGAGAGAGAGAGAGAGAGAGATTAAATTATGGTCGGAGATGGTGTCATCGTCTTGTGTGGAAAACTTGATGAATGTGGACTCAAGGCAAACATTGAGGGCCATGCATCTTTGTATGCCCTTGCAACATGCCACCTGCCATCAAGGCTGTGTGAATTTAATCAAAATAATAAAAAAACAAACAAAATAATAATAATAAAGTGCTAAAGTCAAGGGGATATATATTTTACATTTGAGTAAAACAAAACACAACGGCAGTGGCATAAAATAAATCTTGGCCGCCCAATTGGTTGACCTTTTGTTTCCCCGATTCAGCTTTGACCAACGGAAATTACGCATCAACCACCCTTTTCTTGCTTTCAAGATTTCAACGTGAAGGAACCTCTTAACTAAATAAATAAAAATAAAACTCATTATACAAATATATCATATATTATAAACTCTTAATTGCCCGTGATTTTTTAATAATACTGTATAAAAAAAATACATTATTTGATATTTTAATTTTAGTAAAATGACTTAAATAAAAAATAATAAGGGTTTAAACAATATACTATTTGTTAAAAAAAATTTAAATATACGCATGTGCTAACAACTATATATTATATAATCTATGTATTTGATACATATCTGTTTTAAGATTTTAATTACTATTTAATTTTAATTAAATATTACAAAATTATATTACATGATTTTATAATTTTATTATTTAAGAACTTAATTAGATAATGATAGAAGTTTAAATGCTATATAGTTAAGTTCTGGTTCTATTATAAATTTTTAAATAATTTAACAAACATTTAACCGGTTTTATTTTTGAATTAAGATATTTTTTTATACCATAAAAACTCATTTTTAGCACTTCATTTGAGAGGTTTTTAACCTCAATGACATTGGGTTAAGTCTTTCTAAGATCTCTTCTGTAATTTTTGACTTGATATCTAGTCTTGCTGCATATAAAATATTTCCTATTGAATTTCATTGTAATGTATTTTTCCCAACAAAGCCTTTTCTTTTTGTTTTTTTTTTTAGACTTTGCCACTTTTTTAACCATATTTTTCCCAAGGCCATTAAGGAAGTGTTTATTTTTTTATTGGACAACCTATTATCCCTTTTTGTCCTTAACATTAAGATGAGATCTTCAACTTTTATAATTTTTTTTTTGTTTATGTTTAAGGTAGTTATTGAAATATTTTAAAATGGTGGTAATTTTTCAATAATAACATCTACTTGGAAATCTTCACTCAAACATATCCTTAACATATCCTGGACTTGGTTTATTATAGTTCTTAAATTAATCATCCTAAAGTTAAGAAATTTATCGACTATGAATTTCTTCAAATCGATATCATTAGTTTTGTACTTTCAATCCAAGGATTTTTATAATGCCTTAGCATTATTGATTTAAATATATGTCATAGAACCATTCAAGACATAGATTGTGTACACAAAATCCATATGATTCTCGCATGCCCATAACCTATAATAGTGAGATCTAATTCTTCGTCTAACAACTTTAGCACATCTTCAATTAAGAATTTTGTTAAGGTTTGAGAGGGTGGATGGGTGTTCTACCTATAATAGAAAGGAATAGTCAAGACTGTAGTTAGGCAAATTGTTTCTAGATGTAAGAAGAACAAAGTTAAGACGACAATAGGATTACTAAAGAATTAAATAAAATTGGGATTCCCGGTCAATGAGTTGACTAGGTTTAGTAAGTTCAGTTAATTTAATAATATGAAAAAGAAAACCCTAATTTAATCTTTCAAAATCATAACCCGTGAAATATCATACTCAAGCTTGATTAAAAAAACTTAATTCCCAATCAAAAATAAGCAAAAAAAATTATATCAACTCATATTAATCCATTAAGCTTGTGGCTTGAGTTATTTGACCAAAAGCATTAAATTTAAAAAGTTTCAAAGCTCAATTTTCAACTAATCAAACGATGAAAGATAAAAATTAAAAAAACGATCATACAAAAGAATAAAATTGAGCCCACCAAAGTCAACCACCAAACCAACAGGTCAAGTTATGAGATCGGGTAACCTGATAAAAATAAAAATGAAGAAAATCATGAAACTTAGTCTTTTTAGAAAAAACATCATTAGCTTATAAAACTTGTGAGCCATTTGACCAAAAGCATCAAATATATATATAAAAAAATCACAAAACTCGATTCTCAATAAACAAAATATTGAAAGATGTAATTAAAAAAAATAATTCAACCATAAAAAGGACCTGAAAGGACAAAGAGTAATTAAAATCCAAAAAAAAAGTGTAAGCCCACCAATAACCAAATTGTAAGTTATCGAAAAGGCTTACGCACAATAATTATTTATTTATAAAGTTACCAAATTGCTCCTAGAACCAAATAATTATTACAAAAAACCTTTATGAAATTACACAAAAGCCCCTAAAACCATGGCTTGAGAATTTCAATTCTAAAGGCAATTGAGTCATTACTTTATACGAGAAAAGTAAAAAAACAATATATGCCCTTAGGCCACAAGAAAGTTTTTTTTTTCTTTCAAGTGTATTTAAGTAATTTCACTATGTAAAAACAATTAGAAAAAGACTGAGTTGCCCTTTAACAAATATACAATGACAAATGGACATTGTGAAAAGATAACTTTACCCTTACAAGGCTAGTTCATTTGATTTTTTTTTCAATGGCAAAACCATCAATTCAATATCTTAATCTACAATAATTCAAGGTATATGTACACTGCTTTATTTATCAAATTATCATATTGCCCTTAGGACAAAATAATACTATGAAAAAAGCTCTATGAAATTACACAAAAGCCCCCGAAGCCATGGTTTGAAAATTTTGATTCTATGAGCAATTAGGTCATTACACTGTTTTAAAAAAAAAGTAAAAAACCATAAATGCCCCTAGGCCACAAACAATTTTTTTTTTCTTTTAAGGATATTCAAGTAATTACAAACATAGAGTGGCAAATGAACCTCGTGAAAAGACCATTTGACCCCTCAAGACCAATTTAATTGATTTTTTTAAGGACAAAACCATCAATTTACTATTACAATTCAAGATAAATTAAGGCATATGGACAATGCTTTTCCGATATAAATTAGGTTTTTGTAATGTGATGCCTAACTATAACATGGTGACTTTTTTTATTGTTTAATAACATTTATCTCATATGCAAACCACTATTGTTGCCGGATTCTTCCAAGTTCCAGTCACTGAAGCCCTTTATTTTCACCCAAAAATCACCTTAAACCAACCCAATAAGAACTCAAGCACTATTATATTCATGAACATCCATCAATTAAAAAAAAAAGGTATTTAATTCATTAAGTTTTTTTTTGATGCAGTGGAATTTAAAAGACTCAAACTAAAGAACTCTTCTAAAATTGGTACCCAATGAATCGGGTATAAGAAGTGAGTCTAGCCCTAGAGGAGGAATGTCCCACACCTTGAACAAATCATGATTCTTTGCATCATGCTTACCTAAAAAATTAGCATATGCATTCACTTTCCTTAAAGTATGCTGCATACAAACCTCTCATTCCCTTGCAAGAAGGAACTTGACATCTACAATCATTGCACCTAATTTATGGAATTTAGAGTTGCCCTCTTTCACAAGCTTGATTGACCTTTGAAAATCAGATTGGAGAATGATCCTTCTATGAGCTTTATCTCATGCTACTAAGCCATGTTTAATTGCCAGAAGCTCTGGATGAAGATTCGATCCAAAACCATAAAAACCCGAGAAGCTCGCCATCCAGTGACCCTCCTTGTTTCGAATCAGTCCCCCAAACCCAGACATGCCTGGGTTTCCCTGAGAGTTGTCATCCACATTCACACAAACGCCATCGGCTATCCGGACGAAGTCATGAAATATATATTAGATCTTTTTGAACCAAACCAAGTCGCTCTATACCTTCAAATGCTCATCATTTAAAAGATGAATTTGGTTAATGATCTAGGAATCCCCTGCAAATACTCACCATGCACAATGTAGTTCCTACACTTTCATAACCACCAGATGGCCGAAAGGAATATAGTTGTTGCATTGGATAAGATAAAGTTTTGCACCAAACTTTAACTTCAAAGACTCCAAAAGTCCCCAAATAAACAAAGCCAAGTGTCTCCCAAACATTTTTAACATGCACACAATCTCTTAAGCAATGTAGAATATCTTCCTCCTCTTTATTGCAGCAATAACAAGTCGATGAAGAAGTCAGGTGCTGTTTGAAATGTAATGAATTTGTGGGCAAACAATCATGCCAAATTTTCCATATCATCAACCTAACCTTTTCGGAATTTTCAATTTCCAAATCCAAAACCAGTGTCGATCACTATTGAGAGTAACATAAGATTTCAAAAGCCATAAGTAGGCTGATTTCGGGTTGTATATTCTTGTAATACTAGACAGCCAAATGATGCTATCATCAGACCAACGATGTGAAGGTATTGGGACAACTGTAACAAGGTTCCTGATATCATTAGGAAGATTAGTCATAAGATGACTGAAGTTCCAGTAGCCATTAACCCATAAATCATTCACCTTCAAATTAGAATCACTAATATGAACATAGTCAACAAGGGAATCCACTATACCTGCATTAAGCTAATGGTCAAACCATAATGATACATATTTTTTAACCAATTTAAAAGCAAAACCATCACGTAAGCATATGGAAAGCTTTATAAATAGCTTTCCACGTGTTAGACGTTGTTCTTGAAGGAGGAGAACAATAAAACAAACTAGAATTTCACATATATTTATGATGAAAGATTCGAACCCATGACTTACTCCCATTACAAAGTAATTGCCAAGTTAGTTTGCTAAGGATAGAAACATTAGCTATCCTAGTTTCTCCGATGCCAAGCCCCCCAAAATTCCTGGCTTAATAATGGTCTTCCAAGTAATTAAATTGAAACCACAACCTAATCACCTTTGCCCCAAATAAAATTCATGATAGTCTTGTCAATGTTATTACACACAATTTTAGAAACAATTGATTTTGGATATAATATGTAGGATAGAAGAAATAACTAAGCAAGCTAGAGTTACCCTCTCTTGCTCTATTAAACATATGACCCTTCCAACCCGCCAATAGATTGAATACGATCCATGATGAAGTTGAAGTCTGATCATTTTACACGCCCTTAAAACAAAGGAAAACTAAGGTATCGTTCAAGGTCACATGTAAATTTCATCAGTGACAGCTGAGCCAATGTATTTTTCAAATGTCTGCTAACATTCCTTAAGGTCATAACTTTTGATTTATCAAAATTCACTATAAGGCCTAATGCATTACAAAAGCTAGTGAGAACATCAATAAGTGAGCGTATTTGTGTTTTGTTAGCCTTGATAAAAAGAAGGACATCATCAGCAAACAAGAGATGTGAAACGCCTGGCCATTTTTAGAAACATGAATTGGTTGCCACACTTTATCAGATACCTTCTTGTTTATCAAGCAAGATAGCTTCTCCATATTTAGAACAAATAAGTACGGAAAGAGTGGATCACCTCCGTAAGCCCTCGATTTGAGAGAAAGAAGGTAATTTTGAACCATTCCGGAGGAGTGTTAGAGAGGTAGACCGCACAAAACATAATTAATATGACTGTTCCTTCAAGGAACCCAAAATGCTCTAGAGTATTATAAAAAAAAAAAGTCCCAGTTAACTTTATCATAAGCCTTCTCTAGATCAATTTTAGCAGCTATGTAACCCTGTTTCCCTATGGTCTTATGCATGAAGTGCATCACCTCTTGTGCAATCAATGCATTATCGGGAGTATTAGCCCCCGGAATGAAGCTGCTTTGAAGAGGCCCAATAAGGTCATCCAGGAATGGTCACAATCTATTTACTAGGACTTTAGTAATAAACTTGTAGACTACATTGTAAAGACTAATGGTATGAAACTCTTTAAAGGTAGCGAGTCTCTTCTCTTTAGGAATAAGAAACTACAAGAGTCTCAAAGAATATCCTCGATTAAAAGATCCATTCTCAAAAGCCGAATAAACTAACCTGCAAACATCATCTCCTACTATTTCCCAATATGTTTTAAAAAACAGAGCATGAAAACCATCCTTACCATGAGCTTTATAGGAACCCATGCTCATTAAAGCAATATCCACCTCCTCTTTGGTTACCAATTTAGCTAACTCTGATACCCCCTCCAATGACAATTTAGGAATAGGAACACCCTCAAAGTCATTCAACTCAATAGTGTCATTATAATATAATAGTGATTTATAGAAACTGATAGCTTCCACCTGAAGAGTATTATCCTCAGAGCACCATGACCCGTCAGGCAAAAAATAATCCACATATTTTATTCCTCATTCGCCTGGTCTTTATAAGAGTGTGGAAAAATTTGGTGTTCATATCCTCATGGCTCACCCATCTTTATCTTGATTTTTGAAACCTTAAAAGTTCTTCTTGTCGGAGAACTTCGTTATATTCCTGTCACAATTGACGTTCAAGAGAAAAAAGAGATTCCTAATAGTTATAATCCAGACAAACTTGGACACCCTTCAACCTAGCTTTGATACATCACTTCCTTCAAAAAATATTTCCTAAGGTATTGTTATTAAAGTTTATAGAGTCCCTACAGACTTTATTGAGACCATGCATTATATTATTTCTGCTCTTATTTCATATTGTACTATTCACATTCATGTATTCATTATGAGTAGTCTAGGCTGCCTCGAATCTGAAAGGCCTCTCCCCTTCCCTGTAAGGCAATTGCCCACATCTCAAAAGAATTGGGTTGTGGTTAGAATGAAATCCATACAGGTGCTCTACATAAGCATCAGAAAAAGCATTTTGCTAAGTCATAAATGTTATAACCCTATCCAATCTCTTGGCCAAATAACCAAAACCATGAATGTGGTGGTGCCAAGTAAATTGCTGACCTTGATACCTCAAGTCCATAAGGCTGCAAGCTATCATTGTCTATAAGAATCAGGAAGCTTTAGACTAATAGAACAATCTGCCACAACTCTCTACCAGTGAAAAATCTCATTAAAATCCCCGATCAGAGCCTATGCCCCTTGCACAATATCCGTAAGAGTTGGCAAATAATCCCAAAGTTGTTGTCTTAGATGAGGAATTAATGATGCATAAACCGCTGAGACAAACCAATAATTACCTCCTAAAGAAACTTTAATAGTAACATATTGACTAGTAACATCCACGATATTAGTAGTAAAAAAAACTTTTTGTTGACAAAATCCAGACACCCCCTGCATGACCTTTGAATTCAACTATAACTGCCAGAAAATAACCTAAGTTGGCCTAAAATTTCTCCACCCTAGCAAATAGAACGTAAGTTTCCAATGTCACAAAGAGTGAGGGCTGATATTTATACATTAAATCTCTACAATGTCTTTTACCCTAGCTGTTAACAACTCCCCTAATATTCCCAGATAGGATTGAGAAGTCGTTGAAACACTTCATCATAAGAAATAATACAAAAGGGGGGGAAGATGGTAAAAACCATCAGTTCATAGCCCACCATCCATAACCATAGCTTCTCCAATTTCCAGTACCCCATTAATACTATTTATGATGTTAATAGTATCCTCCTTACTAATGGCATGATCTGAACATTCAGCACCAAAAGGATAAGCTATGCTAGGGTCATGTGTACTATTATTTTCTTTCGTTGTCATTATGGTAACTCCAACGTAGGATCCTGTCTTCCCCAACCCGTTAACATTTTGCTCTGAGTCTTCTTTCTCCCTTGTCATATCAGGGCCTTTTGATGAGAAAACTAGAGGCGTAAAGATAGTTGGGTTATTAAAATCATGTTTCGTTGTAGATGTAGGCACCACCTTCTGCTTTCCTTTTGGAATTCTACCTTGTCTCTTGTATGTAGCAATAACAGGCTTCAAAATAGGTTTAGCTACTGTGGGCTCATCTCGTCTTACACATTTTTTATATTGAGTCATAAAATCCAGGCCTGTACTAGGAATAGTCAGGCCCATATTATTTTTTCCTTGTAATCCATGTTGTTATGATGCAACAAAAATATCCTCATTAACCCCCTCTAATACCGTAACTTTATTATATTTATTACCCTAATACACCTCCTTCAATTTCGCTCCTTACTGTTTTTTGGTTTCCTAACTTTGATAACTATTAGCCAATCACCGTCAATTTTGCTTTCAATACCTGGATGCACAACCTGAACTATGGAGCCGTTACTACTATTCATATCTCCTCTAGCTGTCGTTGCCCTAAGCTCATCAACCACCATCCCCTCGGCTGACACACTATATGATGACAAAACTTTGCAATCCCTCCTTAAATGCCCATAACAGCCACAACTGCTGCAAATTAAATGTAAACCCTCATACTCTACCTTATACCAATTATCTTTGATCCATAATTTTTCCAATACGAGTTGATCAAGATCAATTTCAATGCAAATACGAGCAAAACACCCTCGTTCAACATTTAGTGTAGGCAGGTCAACCTTAATAGGTTTGCCTATAGTCGAAGCCATAGCCATGAGGAAACTCTCATCATAAAACACAAGATTAAGGCTTGGAATCCTTACCCATACCATTGCTCTATTGATTTTTTTTTTCTGTGGAAGATACAAACTCTAGTGACTAATTACGTACTGCAAGGTAATGGTAAAAAAGAATCCAAGGCCCTGCATTAAATACTTTCGCTCTATCATCTGCAAAATCAAATTTGATTATGAAAAAACCATTGCCAACGTCCATAACCTCAAAACCTTAATTCAATTTCCAGACCCCTTTCAATCTCATTCTTAACTGATAGTAACCAATGTTCTTACTAAGAAGTTTAATGATCACATAGTCATACCAAGGGTAGCACAACTCTTGAAAGACTGAATCATCAATATAAATCTTTGGTAATAAACGATTCTCATTATCATGCTCAATACGGACAATCGTTGGTAATCAGATTAACCCTTTCTCTCATAGGCGGAGGAGTTTGATTACCTAGCACCTTATCTCTGAAAGAGACTCTCCCTTGTCTTGATGAAGATCCAAATCCATTCACTATATCAGGTGGTTTTATGGGAAGCGATCTCACCCTAGCCAAGGTATCTGCGGACTCCATGTTCATTCTCTCCTTACGAGACCCAAGTGAGAGAGTTCTCTTAATTCATCAAGTTTAAATTGTGGTTTTAAATACTATCATAAATTGCTTGTAGATAAACATGAAATAACTAGTAACATTATATTAATTATTTTGTGGTATTTATTTTATATAAAAAAATAGATACAAGAGAGAAAAAAGAAAGTAAAATCCATTACCAATAAAAAAAAAGATTACCAATAAAAAAAGACACTCATTTATTTTTTTTTAAGTAAAATTTAAAAAATAATTAATAAAATACCACTAATTATTTCTCATACACCATAAAATATCTCAATGCTCTCCCTGGTTTTTTTTTTTTTCAAAACTTAGGAAAAAAATGGCAAATGTTGATGGGAGGAGGTACTGTCGAGGGTGAAGAGGCGGTGGTGATGCATTGCAATGGCTGGCGGGGAGAGTGAAAATTGCAAAGGAGTGAAATCAAGTGGAGGGCTGAGATTAGAGTTTAACATCTTCATGATCTTCGTCATCCTCGGTACGTAATCATAACATTACTAAACTTGGTGTTAATGTTTTACATGAACATGACCTGATAAATTCATTGTGAGCAACGATAAATTCATAAATAAATAGTAATAATAATCAGAAAGTTAAACATCTCCAAGGTAACGCTCGTCCTTCCTAGTAAAAGCCGCCAACATTTTCTGTCTCTTCCTTCTCCGACTCCGAGTTCTAAGTCTTGCTCACCACGTTTGCAATTCTCTCTTTCGTTCTCTCTCCCACTAAACTCCTTTTCTATCTATATATAGATTTGCAGCCACGGATTTCCCCACTAGCCAAAACGAAAAGAAAAAAGGGTCTTCCTCTCCCATTTTGTTTATTGGCGAGCGAAGCACCAAAAACCTCTCAAAACACTAAAACACCTCTCTCTCTCAAAAAAAAAAAAAAAACGAAAAACATCTCAAAACGATGCATCTGTTTGATTCGACAAACACTGCTACTGCTCTCCTGACCAATCTTTTAAATTCATCTTCCAGCTTAATGGATTCAGCTACTTATTTTCTCCTTAAACCCATTTTCCTACGTGGCTTTGCTGCTTCATTGCACTTTGTTTTGTTACTTGCTCTGTTTGTCTCCTTTGTGTTTAAAAAGCTCAGGGTGGGTGATGGTGATCAAGGTTCTAAAGAGAAGTTTAGCAATAACAAGAGGTTTTTTTTCTACAAACAGACTCTCTTCTGTTCTTTAGGTGTTTCATCGCTTAATCTTGTCCTGTCTTTAGTCAGCTACTTCTATTGGTATACAAATGGTTGGTCTGATGATAAACTAGTGACCCTTTTAGATTTTGTGCTTACTGCACTGTCTTGGGCTGCACTTTCTGTTTATCTTCACACCCAATTCTTCAATTCAGGTGAAACAAAGTTCCCTTTTTGGTTGAGAGTCTGGTGGGCTCTTTTTTTCTCAATTTCTTGTTATTGTCTTGTTGTAGATTTTCTTGTTTATCACAAACATGGGTCCTTTGAGATACAGTATTTAGTATCTGATTTAATCTCTGTTTTCACTGCCTTTTTTCTCTGTTATGTGGGGTTTTCGAGAAATGAGTGTCAAGATTCTCTTCTTGAACAACCCCTTTTGAATGGTGATTCTAGTTCAATTAATGTTTTAGAGTCAAGTAAGTCCAGAGGAGGTGATAGTTTGACCCCTTATGCAAATGCTGGTCTTTTCAGTATTCTTACCTTCTCTTGGATGGGTTCTCTAATTGCTTTTGGCAATAAGAAAACTCTAGACCTTGAAGATGTTCCTCAACTTCATAGTGTTGATAGTGTAGTTGGAGCATTCTCAGTTTTTAAAAATAAGCTTGAGTCAGATAGTGGTGCTGCTAGTAGAGTTACGGCTTTCAAGCTCCTCAAGGCATTGCTCCTGTCTGCTTGGAAAGAAATTCTATTGACAGCTTTGTTGGCAATAATATACACCTCAGCTTCTTATGTTGGTCCTTACCTTATTGATTCTTTTGTTCAATGCCTTGATGGGCGAGGAGAGTACAAAAATCAGGGATATATTTTAGCTTCGACCTTTTTTGTTGCCAAGGTTGTAGAGTGCCTCTCACAGAGGCACTGGTTCTTTAGGTTGCAGCAAATTGGAATTAGGCTCCGTGCTGTAGCAACCACGATGATTTACAACAAGGCTTTAACCCTTTCCAGTCAGTCAAAGCAGGGCCAGACTAGTGGGGAAATCATCAACATCATGACCGTTGATGCAGAGAGAATTAGTGATTTTAGTTGGTACATGCATGATCCGTGGTTGGTCATCTTGCAAGTTGGTTTGGCCTTGCTGATACTGTACAAAAATCTGGGGCTTGCAACAGTTTCTACTTTTGTTGCAACAGTAGTTGTCATGTTGTTAAACTATCCACTGGGGAGATTGCAAGAGCATTTTCAAGACAAGTTAATGGAATCAAAAGATAAAAGAATGAAGGCTACCACTGAGATTTTAAGGAATATGAGGATTCTCAAGTTGCAGGGATGGGAAATGAAGTTTTTGTCTAAGATTCTTGATCTTAGGCAAGTAGAGACAGGATGGTTGAAGAAATATGTTTATAATACGGCAATGATCAGTTTTGTCTTCTGGGGGGCTCCTAGTTTGGTGGCTGTGGCCACTTTTGGTACTTGTATGCTTATTGGAATCCCTCTTGAATCAGGGAAGATCTTATCTGCACTTGCAACATTCAGGATTCTTCAAGAGCCAATCTATAATCTTCCTGATACGGTTTCTATGATAGTTCAGACAAAGGTTTCCCTTGACAGAATTGCATCTTTCATTAGTCTTGATGACTTGAAGAATGATGCGTTAGAGAAGCTTCCAATAGGTAGTTCTGATACAGCAGTTGAGATCGTGGATGGGAATTTCTCTTGGGACGTTTCTTCGCCTAGTGCAACATTGAAAAATATAAACTTCCAAGTGTTCCATGGCATGAGAGTTGCTGTTTGCGGAACAGTTGGTTCAGGCAAGTCAAGCTTACTTTCCTGCATTTTGGGTGAAGTACCCCAGATCTCAGGGACTCTCAAGATATGTGGGACAAAAGCCTACGTTGCCCAGTCACCTTGGATACAGAGTGGCAAGATTGAAGAGAACATATTGTTTGGTAAGGATATGGACAGAGAAAGATACGAAAGGGTACTGGAGGCATGTTCCCTGAAGAAGGACCTTGAAATTCTGTCATTTGGTGATCAAACAGTTATTGGTGAGAGGGGAATCAACTTAAGCGGTGGACAGAAGCAAAGAATTCAGATAGCACGGGCTCTGTACCAAGACGCTGATATCTATCTCTTCGATGACCCTTTCAGTGCTGTCGATGCTCATACAGGATCTCATTTATTTAAGGTAAAATTTCTCATCTTTCTTAATACAATTGTTTGTAGTGACTGTTAACTTTTGTTTGTAGTTTCTGTGGGAAAAAAGAATTACTAATCCAACTAGTTAAACCACCCATCATTCTGTTTTGCATTTTGATTGTTGCCCTCTTTTTTCCCTCTCTTACATCAATTTCTCTTAGAATATATTTGTTTAATTTTGCCCAACAGGAAGCTTTGCTTGGGCTTTTGAATTCGAAAACTGTTATTTACGTTACTCATCAAGTCGAGTTCTTACCTGCTGCTGATCTAATTTTGGTGAGTATGCACATTTCTTTTCTTCATTGTATCTGGATTATCATTTCGCTGATGGAATATTTTGATTCAACTTGTGCCTTCCGGTTAGGTCATGAAAGCTGGAAGGATCACACAAGCTGGAAAATATGATGAAATTCTCAATTCAGGATCTGATTTCATGGAACTTGTTGGTGCACACAAGGCAGCTTTATCAGCATTTGATTCCAAACAAGCAGAATCGGCTTCTGAAAATGAAAGTGCCGGGAAGGAAAACAGTAACGGGGATAGGATTTTGCAAAAAGAAGGAACTAAGGATTCTCAAAATGGTAAAGAAGATGTGGTAGCTGGGCCAAAAGCACAGCTCATTCAAGAAGAAGAGAGAGAGAAAGGTAGTGTTGGGTTTCCTATCTACTGGAAGTTTATCACAACAGCATATGGTGGAGCTCTTGTGCCCTTGATATTATTGGCACAGATTCTCTTTCAGATCCTTCAAATTGGTAGCAATTATTGGATGGCATGGGCAACTCCTGTGTCAAAGGATATGAAACCTGTTGTCAGTGGATATACTCTCATAATGGTCTATGTATGTCTGGCTATTGGAAGTTCATTTTGCATCCTCGCTAGAGCTACACTTCTTGGAACAGCAGGGTACAAAACTGCAACTCTACTCTTTAATAAAATGCATCTGTGCATTTTTCGTGCCCCCATGTCCTTTTTCGACTCAACTCCTAGTGGAAGAATCCTAAACAGAGTATGTAATTTCTGTATGTCTCATCAGGCTCTTTAATTTGCTGATAAAAATTGACTCAAAAGAAGATACCAAGTTCACTGGTTTCACTTTATGTACTATTTCTTCTCGTACAGGCTTCTACTGATCAAAGTGCGGTTGAAACACAAATTCCATATCAAGTTGGAGCACTTGCCTTCGCATCTATTCAACTTCTGGGAATCATTGCAGTTATGTCTCAGGTGGCTTGGCAAGTTTTTATCGTTTTCATCCCTGTCATTGCCGCCTGCATCTGGTATCAGGTGATGTCTCCAGACTCTTTATATGTATCAAGTTCTACCTCAGTGTACACCATTTGTGCGTTTATCATCTCTTAATTGGCCTTTTTCTTTCTCCCATGATTTTGAACGGAAATGAAATTTTATAAGATAAAGTTCAACGGCATGCAAGTAGATGCAGCCACTGCTTCACATCTTTGTTGTTTAACATTCAGGAACAGAGGGTTTCTAACATGTTTCATAATTCATGCAGCGATATTATATACCTTCAGCAAGAGAACTTTCAAGGTTGGTTGGGGTATGCAAAGCTCCACTTATCCAACATTTTTCTGAAACAATTTCTGGAGCAGCAACTATCAGGAGCTTTGATCAACAATCAAGATTCCAAGAAACAAATATGATAGTAACAGATGCATATTCTCGGCCCAAATTTCATGCTGCTGCTGCAATGGAATGGCTTTGCTTCCGCCTTGATATGTTCTCTTCTATTACGTTTGCTTTCTCTTTGGTTTTCTTAGTCTCTTTCCCAAAGGGAATTGATCCAGGTATGTAGTTCATTTCTTGTATATCGTTTTTTTTTTCCCTTCCGAGAATTGACAATTAATTGCTAAACCTGAAATAAACCTTCTCCCTTTTCCTTTCTTTTTCTAAAGCCATTGCGGGCTTAGCAGTGACATATGGACTCAACCTGAACATGTTACAAGCTTGGGTAATATGGAATTTATGCAATTGTGAGAACAAAATCATATCAGTAGAGAGAATTCTTCAGTACATGTCCATTCCTAGTGAGCCTCCTCTCATAATAGAAGCAAGCAGGCCAAACCGTTCTTGGCCATCACATGGTGAAGTTGAAATTAATAATCTGCAGGTAATTTTAGCTGCTTTTCTCCAATGATTTCTCCAATTGCTATGTGCTAATTGTTACTAATGATTGAGGTGTTATGCAGGTCCGGTATGCCCCACATATGCCACTTGTTCTGCGTGGTCTCACTTGCACTTTCCCAGGAGGTATGAAAACTGGTATTGTAGGGAGGACAGGCAGTGGCAAATCAACTCTCATACAGACTCTTTTCCGTATTGTTGAACCTGCTGCTGGTCGCATTATGATTGATGATATTGATATCTCATTGATTGGACTGCATGACTTGAGGTCAAGACTAAGCATTATTCCTCAGGATCCAACCATGTTTGAAGGGACTGTACGAAGCAATCTGGACCCCCTTGAAGAGTACACGGATGAACAGATTTGGGAGGTAAACATAATTATTTACACATGCATGCATATGTGTGTTCTTAGAATCGATATGCAATGCTTTTAGAAATGGTAATTGAAGGATGCCACACATGCTCACTTGAGTTCTTAATGGTTCTAGGCTCTGGATAAGTGTCAACTAGGAGATGAAGTTAGAAAGAAGGAAAGGAAGTTAGACTCCACAGGTTTGTATTTCTCACTAGTCACTGCTGTTCAATCTTTGTGCATATCTTCTTAAAGTTGAAAATGACAATTACTTACATTGGAATTGGTCATGTGGTGCTGCAGTGATCGAGAATGGAGAGAACTGGAGTATGGGTCAGAGGCAGCTAGTATGTCTTGGGCGTGTGCTACTGAAGAAAAGTAAGGTGTTGGTCCTTGACGAAGCTACTGCCTCAGTTGACACGTCTACCGATAATCTAATTCAGCAAACTTTAAGGCAGCACTTCTCTGATTGTACTGTTATAACCATCGCACATCGGATAACTTCTGTTCTTGATAGTGACATGGTTTTGCTTTTGAGTAATGGTGAGTAAGGAAACATGATGTAACAGCAGGTAGAAGTTCTGGTGATGGTAAAGTTTCTAAAGCATTTGCTATCATGTTGCAGGGCTTATTGAGGAATATGATTCTCCAGCAAGATTGTTAGAGAACAAATCTTCGTCATTTGCACAACTTGTTGCAGAGTACAGAGTCAGGTCAGATACCGGTTTTGAGAAATTTAACTGAACTAAATGATACGGCTGCTGCTGAAATGAATTATCATATGTTAATGTTTTCTCGATGACGACGACAACTGAGGCATCATCACGACCATCTGAATCGTGTCCTATCAGGAACTGTAGTTTTGGTAACCAAGACAGTTATAGTTAGTGTATTTCACGCAAGAAGTTTTGCTTCTAATGACATTATATATATATATATATATATATATATATATATATATATATATATATATATATATATATATGTTGACGTTGTTGTAGTTTGTGAATTGTGAGCTTTACTCTGCTTACAGCAAAGGCTTGCATGTATTCTGGCTTAAGTTAAATCAATTTTTGGTGTAGATTTTTCTGCCACCTTGAATTTAAGAGTATACTTGGCTGAAATGCCTCTGAATTTATAGGTAATAGATCATCCAAGCTTTGAAAGAAAAGAAAGGCCAAGTAAATATATAAAAAACCAAGTAAGATATGGCACTAAAAACCTCAATTTTCCTTCGCTCATTTTAGATCATCATGCAAAATTGTTCTAGCCCCTTCTCCCCAACAGACCACATATGGATTTGGGATGGTTTCTTTGCAGATAATTTCAATAATGACAGAAAAAAAACTGGTTCCACACACTGGACCAGATTTGACAGCGTTGTGTGTTTCACTTCTTTGAGCTTGGAACCACCTCAACCTGCCATAAAAGGCAGGCTGCCTTCTCTTCAAATGTCATTCCATTGTGTTTCTGGGATTATGCTAGTTTTTGTGGTTATTTTTTGAAAAAAAAATAAGTTTTTTTAAAAAATAGTTTTAGTTGCTACTAGTTAAAAATTGATGTTGAATATAAAAAGTCATTAAATGATGTTAAATTAAAATTGTTATTGAAAATATTGTTAATAATAAAACAACTAAAAAAAATATGCAATAATTTCATAAGTTTGAATTATATGAGAAGTAAGTGATTATTAATACATAATCAGTATAACAAGTTCCTATTTTACATCAGATCATTCTAATTTGTAAGGGTCATTAGTTTTGATCATTTTATAATCTAATTATGACTGCTTAAATAGAGCAAGTACAAGACCATTAACTTGATTCTCCCTCGCCACCTCTAACATTTAAAAAAGAAACGAAAATATTATCCATTCATGAAATTCAAAGTTTACCATGCACAAATCAAATTCAACTTGGAATATCATACATATATTCTAATTTAATTTATGTTGCAAATAATTAAATCAATCCACCAATAGAATAGAATAGGATGGATGTTGCACAACCTATTGCTTTTACTATATAGTTTGCCAATGTCTAGATCTCAATCTTGTTTGATAGAGATAAGTTTAATCCTAAATAAAATTAATACATTTTAAAGACATAGGGTAAAACTAATTACAATAACCTTGTTAATGTGTTTTCAAGTTGTAGGAATTGTCCAGATATTTGAAAATATAACAGAAACCCCCAATTATATCCAAAATGCCTTTAATTACTATTTAGAAAAAAGATTACTTGAATTAATTTTTAAAAATTAAAGAGATATTAAAAAAGCTCCAAATAGAATTGACTGGTATTAAATAGTAAATTTAATATTATTTTTATATTACAAAACCATGTGCAGTTCTTAACTATGACTTGTTAGAGAGGACGAATCATCAATCAGTGGATTTGGCAGTCATACCTGGAATGATCGCTGGGTCGAGAATATCTTCCATCATCCTATCCTCACCTCAGCTTTTAGATTGAATCCAAAAAAGAAAGATCAAAAGGTCAAACACGAGCTTAGAAAATCCTAGATTTGTTGTCGCTGCCCGGAAACTAGGACCAGAAACGGATAATTTGAATTCCGATAATCACCCACCCACTCATTCTCTTACAGCCACTTGCTACGGCGTTGAAAGGCTTTTAATTTTACAAATGCTTCCCTGTAATTTTCAGCCCCCATTTCCCATCCTTTTATTATGGTATGGTTGAATATATATATATATATATATATATATATATATATATATATATAAACTTTATTATTTTTAAATGCTCCTTATCGATACAGAAAATACTAGGTAGGTGTGGGCCGACTTTTTATTTTTATAAAACATATCATAAAAATTTCCAATATAATAATATTTTTAATATAAATAATAATATTTTTAATATTAATACTATCACTTATGATAAAAATAATAATATTTATAACATAAATGATACTATTTTTCATATTAATATTTTTAATTATAATAAAAATAATTATATTTAAAAAATAAATAATTATATTTAGAAATCTAAGACTTAAAAATCTTAGTCTTTGATGAAAGACCCAATAGAATTGGATCATGATATCAAACCCATTAAGCTTGGATCCTTATGTAACATTCATTACATTGAGTCCTGATGCATGACCCATTTGAATGGTAAAAGCATAAATTATTGTTCTTATTATAATTATTGTCATTAATAAATTTGAAATAAAATATTATTACCACCAAAGAAAAACCATATGGTTGATTTGAAGGATAAAAATAAAAATTAAAAAATAGTATTATTATTATTATTTGTGTTATAAATATTATTATTTTTATTATAATTGAAGGTATTAATATTAAAAATAATATTATTTTTATTATAAATGTTAATATTTCTATTATAGTTCAAAATATTAATATAAAAAATATTATTATTTGTGGTACAAAGATTATTATTTTTATTATCATTAAAAGTATTAATATTAAAAATAGTATTATTTATAATATAAATATTATTATTTATGGTACAAATATTTTTATTTTTATTATAATTGAAAGTATTAATATTAAAAATAGTATTATTTGTGTTCTAAATATTATTATTTTTATTATAATTCAAAATATTAATATCAAAATACTATTATTTGGGGTATAAATATTATTATAATTGTACCAATAATAATTAGAGCACAAATTATAATATTTTTATTATAATATTATAATGTGTTTGATAGTAATACTTTCAACTATAATAAAAATAATAATATTTATAAGGAAAATAATTATATTTAGAAATCTAAGATCCAATAACCTTGGGTCTGGAGTCTTGACGCAGGACCCATTAGACTTGGGCCTTATCGCCGAATCCAAAAGCACCCAATAGCCTTTGGTCTTGACAAAGAACTCAAGAAAATTGGGTTTTGACGCAATGCCTATTAATCTTAGGTCCTGACACCAAACCTAAGAGCACTGGATCCGGACGCAGAACTTAAGAGAATTGGGTTCGGATACAAGACCCATGAGCCTTAGATCCTTGATCCTAACGGGAACCCAAGAGAACTAGGTCTTGGCGCTGGATCCATAAGCCTTGGGTCTCGCCAGGGTCTCCAACCATGTGTGCCGGTCTGACCCAACACATTAACAGGGCACCCCCAACACCATGTGTCCCCACATGGCGTGCGGGTCTGGCTCAATGCCTAGGGCTTGCTAGTACCAGTGCCAAGTGTCTGCAACCCGGGGCCTGTAGCCTCATCAAAACTCAAATTGATCATTTTCTCTCAAATCATCTTTTCAATACTAGATGAATCCTAGTGAAAAAATAACTTCACCCCTCCATTATTATCCTTGCAACTTTCTGTTATAAGAATAGTTTTATTATTATACTATTTTAATTTATAATACTTTGTATCTAGATAAATAATAATAGAAATATTGAGTTATTTTAGTATATTGTATTAAGTATTGAGAAATGTTTTCTTGTAATCGTATGATTTTAAATTTTGAATTAAATAATTAACCATACGTGCTTTCCCCTTATAGATATAAGAGAGAGTATTGAATAGTATGGGAATTTTAAGATCTAATCAATTTTTCTCAAGGACAAAATCAATACTGCAATTGATACGTTAAACTTTTTCATCACATGAATTAGGAAATGCTGTCTTTCAGTCAACGAACAAAACATGCACCTCTTTGATTCAACAAAGCTTGGTCTCTTTTCCAGTCTTTCAAACTCATCCTCTTTAATGTATTCAGGTGCTAGTTTTCTCCTTAATCCCATTTTCCTGCGTGGGTTTTGTGGTTCATTGCACCTAGTTTTGTTACTTGCCTTAGTCGTCTCATATGTGTGGAAGAAACTCATGAGGGCTGATGGTGGTGAGGGTTCTGGAGAGAGGTTTAGGAACGACCAGAGGTTTCTGTGTTCTAAGCAGACTCTTTTATGTTGTTTAGGTGTTTCAGTGTTTAATCTTTTCTTGTGTTTGCTGAGCTACTTTTATTGGTATAAAAATGGATGGTCTGATGTTAAACTAGTGAACCTTTTTGATTCAGTGCTTAGAACACTCTCTTGGGGTGCACTTTCTGTCTATTTGTATACCCTTAATCCAGGTGAGAAAAGGTTCTCATTTTTATTGAGAGTTTGGTGGGTTTTTTATTTCTCAATTTCTTGTTATTGTCTTGTTGTAGATTTTCTTTTTTATCACAAACATGAGTCCTCAGAGGTACGGTATTTAGTATCTGATATAGTCTCTGTGTTCACTGCTTTGTTTCTTTGTTATGTTGGGTTCTTGAGACATGAGACTCAGGATAGCCTTCTCGAGCAACCCTTTTTGAATGTTGATATTTCTAGCGACACAAGTAATAATACTCCTACTTTGGAATCAAATAAGTCAGGGGGTGATGCTGTGACGACTTATGCAAATGCTGGTCCTTTCAGTATTCTTACCTTCTACTGGATGAATTCTCTAATTGCTTTTGGCAATAAGAAGACTTTGGACCTTGAGGATGTTCCTCAACTAGACAGTCTTGATAGTGTGTTTAGAGGATTCCCAGCTTTTAGAAATAAGCTCGAGTCACATAATGGCGCTGCTAGTAGAGTTACCCCTTTCAAGCTCGCCAAGGCATTGTTCTTGTCAGCTTGGAAGGAAATTCTATGGACAGCTTTGTTGGCAATACTACACACCTCAGCTTCCTATGTTGGTCCATACCTTATCGACGCTTTTGTTCAATGCCTTGATGGACGAGGAGAATACAAAAATCAGGGATATATTTTAGCTTCAACCTTTTTCGTTGCGAAGCTTGTAGAGTGCATCTCACAGAGGCACTGGTTCTTTAAGTTGCAACAAATAGGATTAAGACACCGTGCAGTAACAACCACACTGATTTACAACAAAGGTTTGACCCTCTCCAATCAGTCAAAGCAGGGCCAAACTAGTGGTGAAATCATCAATATCATGACTGTTGATGTAGGCAGAATTGGTGAGTTTAGTTGGTACATGCACGATCCATGGTTGATCCTATTGCAAGTTGGTTTGGCCTTGTTAATACTATACCAAAATTTGGGGCTTGCATCAGTTGCTGCTTTCGTTGCAACAATAGTTATCATGTTGATAAACTATCCTCTGGGTAGATTACAAGAAACGTTTCAAGACAAGTTAATGGACTCAAAAGATAAAAGAATGAGGGCAACCACAGAGATTTTAAGGAATATGAGAATTCTTAAGCTTCAGGGGTGGGAAATGAAGTTTCTGTCTAAGATTCTTGAACTCAGAGACGTAGAGACAGGATGGTTGAAGAAATATGTTTATAATTCGGCAATGGTCATGTCTGTCTTCTGGCTAGCTCCTACTCTTGTGGCTGTGGCCACTTTTGGTGCTTGTATGCTTATAGGCATCCCACTTGAATCAGGGAAAATCTTATCTGCACTTGCAACTTTCAGGGTCCTTCAAATGCCGATCTATAGTCTTCCTGATACACTTTCTATGACAGTTCAGACCAAGGTTTCTCTTGACCGAATTGCCTCTTTCCTTTGTCTTGATGACTTGCAGTCTGATGTTTTGGAGAAGCAACCAATTGGAAGCTCTGATACAGCAATTGAGATTGCTGATGGAAATTTCTCCTGGGATTTGTCTTCACCTAGTGCAACATTAAAGGATATTAACGTCAGAGTGCTCCATGGCATGAGAGTTGCTGTTTGCGGAACAGTTGGTTCAGGCAAGTCAAGCTTACTTTCCTGCGTTTTGGGGGGAACTGCACAAGATCTCAGGGACTCTCAAGTTATGTGGGACGAAGGCCTATGTTGCCCAGTCTGCCTGGATACAGAGTGGCAAGATTGAAGAGAACATATTGTTTGGTAAGGAGATGGACAGAGAAAGATATGAAAGGATACTGGAGGCATGTTCCCTGAAGAAGGACCTTGAAATTATGTCATTTGGTGATCAAACAGTTATTGGTGAGAGGGGAATCAACTTAAGCGGTGGACAGAAGCAGAGAATTCAGATAGCACGGGCTCTGTACCAAGACGCCGATATCTATCTATTTGATGACCCTTTCAGTGCTGTGGATGCTCATACAGGATCTCATTTATTTAAGGTGAAACATGTCATCTTTATAGATAACATTTATATGATGACCTTCACTTTCGATTCCTGCAGAAAAGATCACTAATCGAACCACCCTTTATTTAATTTTGCAGTTTTCTTCATGCCTAGTTTTAACAAATGCATTTCTCATAAACTATATTTGTTTAATTTTGGACGACAGGAAGTTTTACTTGGTCTTTTGAGTTCAAAAACAGTTATTTATGTTACTCATCAAGTTGAATTCTTACCTGCGGCTGATCTTATCTTGGTGAGCAATACGCATTTGTTTTCTTCATTGCATGTCGGTTTATCATTTCATCTAGTGCATTATTTGATTCAAGTTGTACCTTCTGGTTAGGTAATGAAAGATGGAAAAATTGCACAAGCGGGTAAATATGATGACATTCTCTGTTTAGGATCTGACTTTATGGAACTAGTAGGTGCCCACGAGGCAGCCTTAACAGTGCTTGATTCCAAGCAGAAAGGACCGGCATCAGATACTGATGTAATTATGCAGAAACAAGGAAAAAACGATTATGAAAATGGTAAATCAGATAAGGTACCTGAGCCAAAAGCACAGATCATTCAAGAAGAAGAAAGAGAGACAGGTAGTGTTGGATTTCCTATTTACTGGAACTATATCACAACAGCATATGGAGGAGGTCTTGTGCCCTTTATATTATTGGCACAGATTCTCTTTCAGGTCCTTCAAATTAGTAGCAACTACTGGATGGCATGGGCAGCTCCTGTGTCAAAGGATGTTAAACCTGTTGTCAGTGGATCTACATTAATAATCGTCTACGTCTTGTTCGCTACTGGAAGTTCGATTTGCATTTTAGCTAGAGCCACGCTTCATGCAACAGCAGGGTACAAAACTGCAACTCTACTCTTCAATAAAATGCATCTGTGCATATTTCGTGCTCCCATGTCATTTTTCGATGCTACCCCTAGTGGACGAATTATAAATAGAGTAAGCAATTTCTGTAGGTCTGATGCTCTAAAATCCAATCTCTTCAAAAATAAGATACCAATTTCATTAGTTTCACTTTATTGATGTCTTTCCTCTCATATAGGTTTCTACGGATCAAAGTGCAGTTGAAACTCGAATTCCATATGTAATTGGGGCACTTGCCTTCTCAGTTATCCAGCTTCTAGGAATCATTGCAGTGATGTCACAGGTAGCATGGCAAGTTTTTATCGTTTTCATCCCTGTGATTGCTGCCTGCATCTGGTATCAGGTAATCCTCGTGATTGTCAGAGTTGGTTTGGAATGACTTGAAAATGAAATTTGATATTGAGTTATAGTTCAGAAGTTGTTTTTCATAGATAAGTTATGATAAAAATGAGTGAAGTCAGAAGATAGAAAATGACTTTAAAGTAATTCTTAGCAATTCGATGTAACCCCCGTTTTATTAATTATGACTAAGAGGAGATATAATGCATTTCCATAATGCACGCAGAGGTATTACGTATCTTCTGCAAGAGAGCTTTCACGTTTGGTTGGAGTATGCAAAGCTCCAGTTATACAACATTTTTCTGAAACAATTTCGGGAGCAACAACTATCAGGAGCTTCGATCAGCAATCAAGATTCCAAGAAACAAATATGAAAGTTACAGATGCGTATTCTCGGCCCAAATTTCACATTGCGGGTGCAAGGGAGTGGCTTTGCTTCCGCCTGGATATGTTCTCTTCTGTTACTTTTGCTTTCTCTTTGGCTTTCTTAGTCTCCTTCCGAAGCAATATTGATCCAGGTATGTAGTTCATGTCTGATATCTACTCTTTATTTTCTTCAACATTAACATGTAGGTGCTAAGCCAAAAACACACCCTTTTCCTTTTGTTTTTCCATTTCTAAAGCCATTGCAGGCTTGGCTGTGACATATGGACTCAACCTAAACATGTTACAAGCTTCAGTGATATGGAATTTATGTGATTGTGAGAACAAAATCATATCTGTAGAGAGAATTCTTCAATACATGTCTATTCCTAGTGAGCCGCCTCTTGTAGTGGAAGCAAACAGGCCAGGCCGTTCTTGGCCATCCCATGGTGAAGTTGATATCAACAACCTGCAGGTAACTTTAGTTTCTTCCATTGATTGCGCTAATTCATAGCTATTTGTGTTATTATTAAATACTGTATGACAGGTCCGTTATGCTCCACAACTGCCACTTGTGCTCCGCGGTATTACATGCACCTTTCCAGGGGGAAAGAAAACTGGTATTGTAGGGAGAACAGGCAGTGGTAAATCAACTCTCATACAGACTCTTTTTCGTATTGTCAAACCTGTTGCTGGTCAGATTATGATTGATGGTCTTGATATCTCATCGATTGGACTGCATGATTTAAGGTCAAGACTAAGCATTATTCCTCAGGATCCAACCATGTTTGAAGGGACTATACGAAGTAATCTGGACCCACTTGAAGAGCACACTGATGAACTGATCTGGGAGGTGTGTTGTTTCTATCATGTTTGCCCATAAGAGAAGAGGGGTGCGTGTGTGTAGAATATATAGTAATATACAAGTGTGATTATGAGTTTGTGTGTTTCCTTTGAATTGATTTGCAATGTTTCTAGGATTGGTCATTGATGGATGACACGCATGCTAACTTGAGTTCTTTTATGGTTCTAGGCTCTTGACAAGTGCCAACTTGGAGACGAAGTTAGGAAGAAAGAAAGAAAGCTAGACTCCACAGGTTTTTCTTTCTTTCCAGCCACCACTATACAATTTGCATGCATAGCTTCTTGAACTGATAATGACATGGAATTTACATACATTGCAAATGATCATCCGATGTTGTAGTTAACGAGAACGGAGAGAACTGGAGTATGGGTCAGAGGCAGCTAGTTTGTCTTGGGCGTGTGCTCCTCAAGAAAAGTAAGGTGTTAGTCCTTGATGAAGCTACTGCTTCGGTTGACACATCCACCGATAATCTTATCCAGCAAACCCTCAGGCAACACTTCTCTGACTGTACAGTTATAACCATTGCACATCGGATAACTTCTGTTCTTGACAGTGACATGGTTTTGCTTCTGAGTCACGGTGCGTATTGAAACGTTAGAAATGTAACAATCCCTAGAAATTACATTACTGCTCAATTTTCTTTATTATCTGCGATCATGCATGTTGCAGGACTCGTTATGGAATATGATTCTCCAACAAGATTGTTAGAAAACAAGTCATCATCTTTCGCACAACTTGTCGCAGAGTACACAATCAGGTGGAATAGATAGTTTGTGGTAAAAGTATTAGTTCCTGCAAAACAATTTCTTTTGTGGGATTTAAAGACAATGACTTTTTAATAAAAAATTGTAATAAATGAAAAACTAAACATTAAATTCTAGGAACTGGAGTGTATGTTTTTGGTTTCTTGTGTGATAAATGCTCTAAGAATGTATGATAAGAGAATAAAAAATATGAATAATGTACCTAAGTGATTTAGAAAATATTTATATTTTTTGAACCTTGTTGTTTTGTTAAAAAGATGAAGGAAAGCTTTGATGAGAAGAAATATCTCTTACACAATATTAATGTTAATGGAAATAACTATTATACCAACATTAATGTTAATTAAAACATGACAAGATCTTAAAAGACTTTTATATATTCAGGGGTATAGAGAAATAACTATCCTAAATTCTTAGAATCGTAAAAATAGTCTTGTGACTCAATATAGAGCCTATAAAAACTATCAATTCCATATCTATTTAGTCCTAAAATGATTCCAAATCCTAGGGTATTGAGTCAAGCATTTTATCAGGCCTACATGTACTTGGGCCCAACACATAACTAAACTCATAGGTGTTTGTTCTAACATCTTGTCAAACTCACGTGTACTTGGGCTCAACACGTAGCTAAACCTAAGAGATTTGGCAACCACAGGCACTTGGGCTCAACATATAGCTAAACTCAAGAGGGTTGGGTCTGGCATCTTAGTAGATCCATGTGCACTTGGCTTCAACGTATAATTGAATTAAAGAGTGTTGGATCTGGCATTTTGACAAATTCATATGTACTTAAACTCAATGCGCAGTTGAACCCAAGGGGTTAGCTTTGGCATCTTACTAGACCTACAGGCATTTGGGCTCCGCTTGTAGTTGAACTTAAGAGTATTGGGTCTAACATCTTGTCAGATCTATATGTACTTGAGCTCAATGTATAGTTGAACTTAAGAGATTGGGTCTGACATCTTGTCAAATCCAAGTACATTTGGGTTCAACGTGTCACTGAACCCTAAAAGTGTTGAGTTTGATATCTTGTCAGACCTCTGTTATATGGGCTGGGCACATATTGTATACATTTTTTTTATTTTCATTTAATTTTTCTTGAATATTTCATGAGTAAAAAAACTTATTTTCATTTATATACATTATATAGTTGAATTATTGATTAAAAATTTTACTCTCTTCATTAAGATTTATTTCCTTTCATGTTATGCTATATGGTTTTATGTTTTGGGATTTATTTCTATTTGCATGTTTTTGAATATTTGATGTGTAATAAAATATTTTGATGTTAAATTAAATTTTGATTTTATGAAATAGAATTTTTGGTTATTATTAAAAGAAGATAACATTAAAATGACTTTACTTCAAAAAAAAAAGAGATGAGAGAACAAGTATTCGACCGGCCATGTTTCAACCCAAAACAATGGTGAATTTGGAGTGAATTGGTTCGTTGTAGAGATAAGAATTTAATGGAGGTAGTTTTTCCCTTAAATAGGCTAGAAAAAAATAGATTTGATCGTGTGAATTTTGTTTTGATTCGATTTGACTTTGAGTATTTGAACTCATTTGAGGATGTTTTAGGATTGAATATAACTTTATTGAGGTTTCTAAAATGTTGTTGAGGTTTTTTTGTTTTTGGAAAATAAGTTAAAAAAATATGTTTTTTTAGGTAAAGAATTTCAAACAAAATTTTCCATCACTAAGAGGTGTTCAAAAAATTATATGAAAGATGAAACGTCATGTAGCATCATAGACAATACATCGTTTACTAAAAAGAAACGCTAGAGGAGATGATGCATCATACACTTTTTCTTTTTAAAAATACAAAAAACAAAACAAAATCAAGGGCATGTGCTTGGCTTGCTTAGCCCATCTATGCCTGACTTTTTTTTTAATTCTTTATTTTAATTTTAATTAATATCCTATCTCTTTTTAAATTGTTTAGTTTAGTTTTTTTCAATAATAATTATTTTTTAAATTGTTTCTATAATTTCATAATACTTTAAAGAGATTATTTAAATTTATTTTTAAATTTCTTTCCTCTTAAATTTTAGTTAGATAAATTATATTTGAAAGTTACATTTATAAAAATAAAAATCATATGTATTTAGCGACTATTATTGATCATTAGGATAAATAAAATAACAATTATAAAATAAAAAAGATAGTGAAGTAAAATATATGAATGTACTTCTATCCATTTATTCTTACAAGAAAAATCAATTTTTCGCTTTGGTATTTAGTTAACATTAATAATTATTTTTTTAATTTTTTTATTTATTATATTTTTCAATTTATTTTATTGTGCATACACATTAGTTTTTAATTGTTTTATTAAAAAATTATAATATTAAAAAACACATTCATAATGTTTATATATTCTTCAATAACATTAAAAATTAAATTAAAATCTTTTATGTAATGTAGTGCGAATGCACTAGTTTACTCTAATCAAGAGCTATTTCAAATTATAACGCATAGGTTCTACCAAATGAATAGTCTTTTACAATAAATCAATTCTATTTGACATGGCTTATGTGAGAGAATAAGGATGGCCATTCATGCTAAAGAGAGAATTGTGGATAGTGTTTTTAAGTTTTTTCATAAATTTTTAAATAGTTCAAGAATCATTTAGTATTTTTCAAATGTTTATAGTTTTGAAAACTATACATATTAGATTCATAAATTTATAATTACCAAAACTCCTAATTTATCTACAATATGTTATTTTTAATTTATTTTAACGAAGTCATAAAAAGTTTTCACACATAAATTAGAATTTCATGGTTGGATTGATGGGTCTAGTCTTGAAAAAAATGAAACTCTTTGATGTTTAAGTTAATATGTGTGTAAAGAAAAAAAATACACATGAAAAGAAAAAAATAAAATGAGAGTTAGGGTGTGTGTATTTGGCATGAATTTCAATGGTTTTGCATGGGCTTTAGGTGGCTTTAGGTATCTATTGCTGACTTTTATGGTCTTTGGCTAGCTTTTATGGTATATGGCTAGGTTTTCTTACTTTTTGATTTTGTTTACGACATGTTATAATTGGCTCCAATTACCCTTACATGAGTAACAAAGTGTATTTATACACTCAAGTATGAGAATTGTTTTCATGGAGAAGATATTGTGTCATTGGTGAAAAAACTGATTTGGCTAACAATGGTGGCTCTTCATTGGTATACAATGTCTTGGTTGTTGGAGAAATTATTTAAGATGGAAACAAATAAAAAGTTGGCTTAAAGGCGTGAAAACATTGTTTTTAAGGTGAGAAGAAAAAAATAAAAATATAATACATCAAAACAATTCTTAAATATGATGGTTATAGTTGAAAGAGTCAAACCAGCTCTAAAAGATGGAAAATTTTAATATATAAGGATACCCGCTATCAATTGTTGAAAAGAAAGCAACTAAAATGAATCGGTGGGTCAATATAATTCACGAACATGGTTCACAATCTTAGTCACATCATCAAAAAATTTCCCATTATCAAACATCTTTAACAATTCCATAAAATATTATATCCTACCCTAAATGTCAAATATCATCACCATCCTTATTTTAGCTTGAACAATATATTTTTCAAAGCACACAAGGTTCAAGTTGTAAAAGAAAATATCATGAACATCATTTTTTTATCTCTCATTTATATTTACCAATATCTTATGAATGTTTGTTTGATACTACATTAACCATTTGAACCCATCCAACCATATTTTCCTAAATGATATAATAAAAATACTAAATGTGAATATCATATATAAGTTATGGGTCATTTCATTGATTATTGTCAAGGGTTTAAGAAGCTTGTTAACAATATGATTCAGAATGGATAGATATCATTTGAAGAGAAAGTAGTAAATATAGCATACTTACAAGAGGTTTTGGGACTGTTGAATAGGATAACTCGGGCTTGATGTGATCTTGGTGATGAATGGATTAAGTAGTAAATTCCTCAAAATGACAAGTAAAAAGGTGTATTTTGGCTTTTGATGAAATGACCTAAAGAAATCATGGTTGTTAGAAAATTGGTACTTAAACTTTGCAAATACAGTTATATTATCCTTTTTATACATGTTTAAAAATTTGTTGATTTTTTATGTTTTGGGGCTACATTGCATCTTTTAATGAAATATGTTTTCAAAATCAAGAGATATATTTATGAAAGTAACATTTGACATTTTTTTAATCCATAATTGGATAAATAAAATGACAAATTCATCTAAAAACTCTCAAAATTAGTAAAATTTCAAAGCATGTCATGTGAATGCTAGGGGAAATTATTTTTTTAGTCCTAAAATCTTCTTTTCCAATCTCGATAAACCATAAAAGGTAAAGTTTAACTCATCCCTTCTTTTTAGATCCCAAAGGGGTGAAATCTTACTCTAAACTCTTTTTGGGCTCTAAAAAACCTTTTCACTCTTAACAAGCCTCAAATGTGAGAATTTTACTTCGAATAATATAATTATGTCAAAAATAAAATCCGATGATTTGATGTTTTAAATAATGATAAGTCATGCGTATTTGGGTAATAATCTCACCCATCTCGTCACTCATTCTCTAAAGTTAACCTTATGGTTTCCCTAATTAATGATGATAAGGCTATGATTTATCAATATAAGCAAGCTTGATTTTGAGATGAAGAAAGATCATCTTTGGTATATCCTTCACACATAAAATGTATTCTTTATTGTCCCTCTTTGAGCCTTAAATATTTCTTGAATGATAATTGAGACAGGATTACTTCTTATATTGGGGGCATATTTTGGAAGCTTTTAGAAAATTGAAGAAATTCTCTAAGCAAAAAGAAATAGAAAAACGTGAATGAGATAAAAGTGTTGCAAAAAAAATGCTAGAAAATAATCAAATACAAATATAAACAAGATAAAAATTGAAAAGCTCTCTAGAAAAATCTCTCATTATGATGTAAAGTTCAAAATTAAAGACAAAATTTCAAGAATAAAATAAAAATACATTTGGGAGAATTGACATTGAAGTGAGATAAATCATTCTAATGATAAAATCAAGGTGGCAAGCATACAAGATCTCTAACAAGTGGTCTTATGTCTTTTAACCCTTAAACATTATTTGAGCTTTATTAATCTCTTATTCTTTCATAAAACATGAACTTTAACCTATATTACATGCTTTTAAATGTGTTTTTTTTTTTTTTTTATCAAAAGCAATTTGACTTGTGTTGTTAAGTTTTAACTTCTCTAAAGAAAATAAAATGTTTTCTTAATAAGAAATCATGGACTGTTTATGTGTTGCATATCATTATTTATGACATCAAACCATAGTTTTCCATCAATAAATAAGCATGATCAATACCACATAAAGTAAGATGCTTTTTACAAGTCAAAACTATCATTTTGGAATCCAACCTTTTTTTTTCTAAAATAACCCCTTTTTTGTCAGATAATTAATTTAAGCCATTCATTCATAAAAAACAACCAATTATACATATATATATATATATATATAACCATGCATTTATGAAATCTCAACCAATATCCATTTTGTTGTATACCTAAAATCCAAAATTGCTTCATAAAACTTGAATGACATGTTTTAGACTTTTGATCAAAAAAATTTAAATGTCTATTTGATGTAAATACTTTCAAACTTACATCTCAATGATATCATTTCAATTATTAGACTTAAGTAAGCACAGTTATTAAAATTTGCAGTAATTTTAAAACACAAAAAGATGACTCTTGAAAAAATATTTTATAACAAAATTCTGACTGAATTTGAAAAAGTTATTGACAAGAATGATGATGATGTTGTATGCATGCTTTTGAAATCCATTGTAAAAATGATCATAGCTAGATTAGTTAGGGGGTACTTTTATTTGAAGAAATCTATTGCAATGACAATAATATGAATGATTCCATTATAATTCATGAGCAATAAAGGAAACATTTGATGATGATGGTGATGTCTACATGTTTTTTCATGGTTGAAGAGATGAGTACAATTAGATTAATTGGTGGTAATTCAATCAAATGAGACTTTTTGCAATGATAATTGCTAAATGATGACATGAAGAACTCCATTACAAGTTATGAGTGGTAGAAGAAATAATTAATGATGATAATGTTGGTTCATGTATGCATTTTGGTTGCTATGAACATAACCAAATCAATTGGAGGCATTTCTGTTTGAAAAAAATCCACGGCAATGATTATAGTCAAATAATGAGTAGATGAACTCCTTTAAAAGTTTAGAGGAATAAGCACATCTTTTTCATTGGAATGATAAAGAATAGGCAATGATAAAAGAAATACCCTTATAATACATTTAGAGGCATTGATAAGTAGAGTTAATATGGGCTAAGATGATGGATAAATCATGCACATCTAATAATCAATAATGAAGAACACAAGGTGTCAAACCCGTAGTGAGCATTAAGGGCATCGAAACAATTCAAGCAAGCCAATGATTGATTATTGATGCTTTCATAGCCAGATATCTTTAAACATGCAGATGACATTAAAAAGAAAGATTGAGCCTTTAAAATCTACAATTTATGCCCCTTCTTGTCATCAAGAGGTGTCATTGAAATTTTCTTCAAGCTTATCACTCTCGAAAGTGACTAAATTTTCAAAATCACTTCAAGATGATTACTCTATAAAAAGATAAAATTATAAAATCACTTTGAGTTGATCTCTCTTTAAAATGAGTAAATTTTCAAAAATCACTTTAAGATGATTGGTTTATAAAAAGATAAAATTTTAGAATCGTTTGGAGCTAATATCTTTTCAAATGAGTAATTTTTTAGAAAATCACTTCAGGTTGGTCACTTTCTAAAATGTCTATGCTTTTAGAAAAATATTTCGAGTTTGTTCTTTATAAAATAATCATTTTAAGAGACATTTTGAGTTTGTCACTTTATAAAATTACTATTTTCAAAAAACAAATTCATCACTCTATAAAACAAAAGGTTAAATCTTTATCAATATTAAGCCCCAACCAGCAAGTTTTAAGTCCAGTAAGGTTTCTATAATTTTAAGCCTAGTAAGGCTCCGACAAATTTAAACCCAACGAGGTTAATTATAATTATTGGGTCTAGCAAGACTCCAACAAATTTGAGTATAAAAAGACTCTAATAAACTTGAACCAAGTAAATATGGATACATACATGATATCTAACCCTAAAATACTAACATTTGTGCAATGTTTTCTAGAAGTTTACAAGTAAAAACGCTAATGGAAAGCCAATAAAGCTCCAAATGATCCAAGTTAACTAAGATCCGACAAAGTTTATTCTAACTCAAATTTGCATTAAAAGGTTAAACCTTATGATTAAGGAGCACTAAGAGTTTGATTCTTTCAGAAAGACCATCTTGCGATAGAATTCAACCTATACTAAAAGATCTAGTCTCGCATCAAGATTTAACCCATACCGAGCATTGTATTCTTTCAAAGATGTAGACTCTAAGTCCATGGATTTCAAACTAGTGCTAAAAGCCTTAACTTACATCAATGGACTTTAAGCCAGCATTTGAAATTTGTCCAAAAGATGATTATGTGTTAGTGAAATTTATACCATCACAAAAATTTTATTTAGAAGATGATTCTGTATCGGTGGAGTTCAAAACATCACAAAAGGTTATTCAAAAGCTGATCCTATGTTTGTAAAGTTCAAACAATCACTAGAAGTTATCTAAAAGTCAAACCATGAGTTGATGGAATTCAAACCACACCAAAAATGTCATCTTGCGGTAGAATTTAACTCATACCAAGAAGATTCCCATCTTATCCGACCATCTTGAAAGCCAAGTAAGTCACTACTGAACCCTAATGTAGGTGACCTTTTAAATTATCAAAATTTCAAAATTCCTAGAGAATTCTCTTACCATCTTTTACAGTTTTTCAAAGTTTTTTATAAACACTATCTTTTCTTTACAAGCTTATTATACAAAGCCTATGAAAATCCTTTTTCATAAGATTTTATTATGTAAGCATTGTAAAGAGAGGACAACTATCATAACCCAATTTTTTACTTTCTTTTTCAAAATATGTTCCAAAAATCCAAAACAAGTAAAAACAATTCAAAACAATGTGTTTTTGATGCGTTTAGGCCATTCACATGTCTTTTTTGTAATCTTCAATTATTTTTCTCTTATTGATATCTTTTTGAAAAAATTAAATTCAAAGAAATATGTTTTTGACGCAATCGTATCCATTTCATATATTTTTTTTATTATTTTTCTTATCAAATTGATGTTAACTTAGTTATATTTATTTTTAAAAAAAGCAAAATCAAAAATCAAAATAGGTAGCAAAATACACATGGGACTAAAGTGCAAAAAAAATTGAAATAAAAGATAAAAAATTGAGTTACCTAGTGACTATGTAACTAAAAAAGATGAGAAAAATTATGGACCATAAATAAATGAGTGAATTGTAGAGAAAAGAGGGTCTACTGTACAAAAAAATATATATAATATATAGAAACCCACATTACAACAGTCCCATAAAACCAAAAAAATAAAATAAAATACACAATTTGGTGGATGAAACAAGGGCCTGAATCTCAATCTCAAACTACAATTGTTTTCTCTAAAAAAAAAACCCCACCTTCTTCACCCCAAATGTTTCAAATCCTTTAAAACTTAATCAAGTAAAGAACTTGAAATTTAAACACATTACTCTTATAGTTAGTATGTGTATCAACCAAAAATAAGTAGTAATAATATACAAATTGAAACTAAAAAAAATAAATTAGTAAAAAGAACGAGAGATAAAATGTAAAAAACAAGAAGAAACTAAAGATTTATGGTGGGTTTTGAATGCTGAGAGAGGGACATAAAGAGAACAAAAAAAAATTGAAGCTAATGACTCAAGGGTTGGCTCTGAATGATGATGGTGGGACTTAACGATGATAACAAATGTGACATAAAAATAACTCTAATTTAAAAGAGAGAGAAAATTGGATTTATCTCTTTGATTTTTTTTTTTACATGAGAGAAATTGAAAGTTGAAAGAGAGAAAAAAAGATAAGGTCAAACAATTTCGGTATATTTATGGGTTATTTATGGAAAAAAATTAAAAAACCTATACCAATCGGTTAACGATCAAAATTTTGTTTTGATTTATGATTTTTTTATTAGTGGAGATAGAGAGGAGAAAATTAAAATTAATTTTTTTTTGAAATGATGGATTAATATAGGACAATATCTTTGTTCTATTTATGTTTTTATCAAAATTTAAATTTTATATTAACCTAATAAATAAAGTGTAATTTCTAAAATTACAAAAGGAAAATATAATCCTTACAATCCTTGAAAAGGTCACAATAATTACTACTACATGTTAAAACAATTGAAAAAGACTATAATGCTTCACTATCATATGAATAGTGAAGTGCGCCTTAATCTTTTTTAAAAAAATATTTTTTTTATTTTTTTAAATTCTATCTTTCAAATATTTTTCTTTAAATTTAATCATTCAATATTTTATTGATTTTGAATTGGTTGTTATAATTTATTTTATTTTGTGTTTTATAAGGTTATCATAGTCTTAAATAAACGTCCTTGTATTTGATTGGTGTTCAATTTTTTCAAGCATTTTTTTTGTTATCATATTATTAAATAAAAAATAAAATTTTTAACCCAATAAAATTTATGATCCGGATCATAGATTTGCGAAGTTAAGCCAAGCCAAGCCTAGGTTGATCCAACATGTTACAATCTTAATATTAAAAAAAAATCATCTTGAAATATTTTTAAAGGCAAACCACGATTTCACTTGTTGTTCAGGTTGCTTTTAGACTTGTCAATTCAACAGAGTTATCTAGAGTCAACTCCTATACAAGTTAATTTTAAACCTGAGCTGGGTAAGAAGTTAGGTTGAAATGTTTCAAAGTTGACCTATTGGATCAGGTTTAATAACAATGCCAATAGTTTCCTTTTTTATAAATTCTGTCTTTAAATTGAATCCTTTTTTGTGTCAATTTTGTCCTTCAATATTTGGTTATTTTGAATTAATATTCATAATTTGTTTTTATTTACTTTCTAAGAGGTTATTATAGTCTCAAAAAAACATCCCGATATTTTGTTAGTTCTTAATTTTAGAAGTGTCTATTTTTGTTATCACATCATTCAGTACGAAATATTTTTTTAAAAAAAATAGAGTTGTTAAACCTAGTGGAGTCCATGATTTGGGTCGCAGATTTGACAGGTTAAGCCGCGAAACCCAGGTCAATCTAATATGTCACTATCTCAATGTTAAAAAAATGTCATCTTGAAAGTTTTTTAAAGTCAAACAATGCTTTTTATTAGTCATCCGGGTTGTCTTTAAACTCGTCAAGTTGATTGAGTTATGTCGAAACAACTCTCACATAATTTTATTTGAAATATGTGCTAGGCAAGGAGTCGAGTCGAGAGTTTTTAAAGTTGACCCCTGAGTCATGTTTAGTAACAACTAGATAGGTTGTCCGCGCGTTGTCGCGGGCTATTTTTGAAAACACGCGCTACTTTTAATTGTGTGACAATTGAAAGATAAAAAAAACATTTTCTAAGCATGCAATCAAGAGCTAATAGCATTAAAAGGTATATGATTTGGCTTTCAAGGCTTGCTTAAATTGTCTAGAATTTCATATAAGAATCAAATTGTAAAATGTAAAAGGACATCAATCTAACAAAGCATTGTTTGAGCTACTTAAAACAAAAGATGGCATGATGAACAAAAGGAGTATGGAAGCCCAACTTTTAAGTGAGAAGTAAAGTTCCAACAACTGTTAGCAAGTAAAGAATAACAAATACTTGTCAACTCCTTGTTACTTCATGGACCTGAATAATTTAGTTAAGTGTCTGCAAAAATATTTTATGTATTCATCTATGTATTTGGACCTAATTTATAAAATAAATATGGTACACACCTCAAACACTCATTTTAAAAGGTAAATTTTTTCCCCAAGAGAAAGTAACATAAGAGCACCTAAAGCCTTTAAACTTTCTTGGACAAGCATTAACCAAATAGTTTCCTCTACCAGATTATGCACGCGCGCGCGCGCACACACACATATATATAGCATAAAAACTCATAGATGTAAATCGAAAAACTTATGCATGCATCTAACTAAATAACCTAATAACCATTGTGTAAAGTAATGAGAAAAAATCACCAACAATAAACAAAAATAAAATTGAGATAACCAAGTGAAAAATGAAGATCAAGATATCTTACATCACAACACGGGTAATTTACATGGTCATGTTTAATAAATTCTTCTATCAAAATAAATTTATAATAGAAATCGACACACACATAAAATTTATTGAACAATAATTATATATATAAAAAAGAATGCAAGGCTGCACATAACAAATAAAATTTATTGAATAATAATTTAAAAAAACAATGTAAGGGCGTATATATGAAAAATCTTATAAAAAAATCAATATTAAAAAAATTAATTTATATAAAATTAAAAAAAAAACATGCCAGACCCAAGCACTTTATATCTAGCAATTATGCTAGATCCATATAAAATTTATTGAATAATAATTATAAAAAAAACAATGCATGACTACATATAACACATAAAAATTCATGAAAAATAATTAAAAAAACAATGCAAGGTTGCACCTATGAAAAATCCTATAAAAAAATCAATATTAAAAAAAATAATCTATATAAAATTAAAAAAAAAACCATAGATGAAGCATACCAACCTTTCTAAAAACTAAACACACCCAATATCATTTAAAAATAAGCACAATCTAATTAAAATATTTGATGTATTCATCTATGTATTTGGACCCAATGTATAAAATAAGTATGGTATGTACATCAAACACTCACTTTAGAAGGTAAATTTTTTCTCCAAAAGAAAGCAACCTAAGAGCACCTAAAGCATTTAAACTTTCTTGGGCATGTATTGACCAAATAGTTTCCTCCACCAGATTCTGCACACACACACATAGCATAAAAACTCTTAGATGTAAATCAAAAAACTTATGCACGCATCTAATTAAACAACTCAATAATCATTGTGTAATGAAAAAAAAAACATCAACAATAAATAAAAATGAAATTGAGAAAACCAAGCAAAAAATAAAGATCAAGATATCTAACATCACAACACAGGTAATTTAACTGGTCATGTTTAATAAATTTCTCTATCAAAATAAATTTGTAATAGAAAAACACATAAAATTTATAATAGAAACCGACACACACATAAAATTTATTGAACAATAATTATATATAAAAAAAGAATGTAAGGTTGCACATAACATATAAAATGTATTAAACAATAATTACAAAAACAATGCAAGACTACACATATGAAAATTTTTATAAAAAATCAATGGTAAAAAAAATTTAATCTACATAAAATTAAGAAAAAAAACCATGTCAAACCTAAGCATATGAGCCCATATGATATTTACAATAAAACCATATGGAAACGACAAAAACACCCCCACATACAACCTTGTTTTTGTTGAAATTCAAGGGTAATTTCATATTTGAACTGTTTTAATAAAATGATAAGACGGAGAAGCCCCCTCAACACATGTATATTCCCCTCTTAGGGGCATGGTTGTATCTTCACTGTTTTTTAAAAAGACAAAAGAAACCCTAGCCCAAAGGTTAAAATTTTGTGTCATGAAGGGCAAATCAGTGTCTATATTGTAGCCTAAAAAACCTAAATAGACTATTTTATCCCCAATCATTCTTTCAATTCCAAATATATCTCATGAAAAATATAATTTTACCCCCAACTGCATGCTTAAAAGGTTTATTTAGCAATGACAATACTATCATTACACTACTTTATTTGGCAATAACAACACTATCATTATACTGTTTTAATCCACAATAATATATATCTAGACAAACAATGAAAGAGACACTGAGCTTTTTTAGTTTTTTGTTATAATATAATGCTAAATAATTCCTTGTGGCTTGGATTTGTTTTTGTTAGATCTACCTCGCAACATAGTGTGGCCATAAAACTATTATATTCTATACGAAAAACAATGAGAATGACTCAACCTCCTTCATTGTCCAAAGTGCCACCTTCTCCTCTCTTTTCTATCTTTTATTCACTTTGTTTTTTATTTTTATTTTTTTATTTTTTTTAATTTCATCATTTAATATTGTATTTTTATTTAATTTTTAATTTTTTTAATTTAACCCTTCAATATTTGGTTAATTTTGAATTAATATTTATAATTTACTTTATATGAAGTTATCACAATTTAAAATAAATGTTTTAATATTTGGTTAATTTTGAATTAATATTTATAATTTACTTTCTATGAAATTATCACAATTTAAAATAAACGTTTCAATATTTGGTTTGTGCTTGATTTTGCGATTATTTGTGTTTGTTATAGTAATTATGTAAAAAGTAATTTAATAAATTTTTTTATTAAATCTAGTGAAGTCAATGATCTAAATTGTGAGTTTGACGAGTTACACCATAAATCAGGATCCAATATATCATTATTTTAATATTAAAGAAAATTATTTTCATGAAATTTTATTAAAATCAAATCATATTTTTTATTTGTTATTCATGTTATATTTAAACTTATCAAGTTGGCTGAATCACATCAAAATAATTTTATATATTTTAATTTTAAATTTATGCTAAATAAAAAGATAAATAGATAGATTTCAAGACTGTCCTAGCCCTAATCTAGTTTAATAGGAATACCATGTAATTTGTTATGAATTAATATTTTTTTACGTCCAATCCTCACGTAGCAAGACAAATAGACTAGCTGTGCCACAACGTAAGTGGTTAAGGGGCAAAACCGACATTAAACCACATAACAAGGGGCAAATCCAGTCATTTCATCTTCCACGCCGCTCGCTCAAGCAAAATCTCTTCGACGCCAACCAAAAATTGACGCAACCCAAAAGCCAACGCCACCTCCACGGGTCCACCAACACCAAACAATTTTTAAATTTCTTTTCATCTGAATATATCAAAATCTCCCTTCCAATAAAAATGAAACCACCAAATTCTTAGTTTTGGTGCCAGCTGAATTTAACTTCGAAATTTTGGGTTTTGAGTGAGGTTGTTTCTTACTTATGGTAATGGAGATTGCATTTGAGTCATCAATTCTGGGTCGACCCATATTCGTTTCTGGCACCAAAACCTCTTCTTTCTTGCATTACAATCGGGTTTCGAAGATACCCTTTAAGGTTTCCCAAAAGAGTTATCAATACCCACCTCGTATTTCATCAAAACTTACCGATTTTAGACCTTACTGTAGTTCAATTTTGCCAAGAAATCGTTCAAAATCATCTCGCAATGTTAGCACTGATCTGGGTACTGATCAAAATGTGAACTTGGAGTTAATAAAAGTGTTGTTGAAAAGGGGTGTTGTTTTTGGTGCAATGGTTTGTGGGGTTTTGGTTTTTGGGTGCAGGAGGGTGTTTGCATCTGAGGGTGTGGTTAATGCGGGGTACGGAGTTATTGGGCAGAGTATATTGTTGTTGAGGACTGCTTGGCCTAAAATCTCGCAGCTCCTTAGAGTTTTTAAAGAGCAAGGTTTGATATTGGCTGCGCTTTTGGGACTGTCTGCATTTTTTCCATGGCTGAGACTTCCATAACCACGTTATGGCCATGGAAGGTATGCATTTCTAGCTCAATAACTTGATTGGTTTTTTGAGGTTTAGAATTGTTATTGATGTTAACTGGATGATTTCTATGTTTAAACTGTGCGTTTGTGTTTTGTTATGAGAACAAGTCCTATCACGGTAAAGACACGGGAAATGAAATGATGGCCTTAAGAATGAATTTTTCATAAACTTCTTGCATGATAAATGTAACGATTGGTTTAAATAAGCATCAAGTGATTTGTTTGGCATAAGAAGAGTAGCTGCCACATCAGTTTCTCAGATTTGTTTGTGAGTAGCCTTGCTTGAAAAACATGTATGGTTTTGCTGAAGAGCTTATAAAAATTAGAAGAAATGATCAGGCTGATTCTTATGACCTCATTTACTGAGTTAATTTATTTTGGTTTATGGAGGGCAGTTTTCGTATTGCCTCTATTGTGTGGCCAAAATAAGAAGGGATGTCACTAAGAAGTCTTAGAAAGTGATGTAGACGGCAAATATAGCCACTTTTATGATTAACTTATCATGCCTATCATCTGTTAGGACGTAGGGGTGTTTGACAACTTGTTGAAGTGAAGAGAGAATCATGCTTTTCATAGATATAGTGGCAAATATAATATTCTGTCCATGTCTATCCTGACTCTAAATTTGAAAGTATTGTCACTTTGCATTGTTTATCGAACAATATTCTTGATGAACATGATGATCATCAATAGATTGCAACACCCAAGATAGAGTTTACATTAATCAAATCTATTAGTAAGAATTGACATGTACTTTATATTCAAATTGTAATTCTAACCTGCACTTCTAATTCAAATCCTGTGCTACCATTTTCCAATTACTAGAGGTCTTAAATACTAATATCTTTTGTAGTTTATTACATTAAGAAATTCTGCTGGCTTCTTATGACCAAGTACACCACCTTTCTCTCACTCTTACAGGTGTGAACAATAATTTTTTAATCTAATTTGTCCTCTGACATAAATCTATCAGGTGCGTGAGTTGGCTGAAAAAGAGTCTGATGACGGGGTCTTCAAAATGCTCCGCAGTGATGTTACTCGGTTTCTGACGACTATTCTTATCGGCACAACGTACCATTCTAACCATTATTATCATGGCTAGTTCCAGCTATTCTTTTCATGTTGAAAAAAATAAATTCTTATTCAAGTCTATTTATGCGATCAGTGTTGTTAATATTGGAGCAACTGCATTGGTAACGGAGGCAGCCACAGCTATATTTGGTGAAGCTGGTGTTAGTGCAGCCACTGGTGTAATGACTGTATGTATAAGTCCCTCCCATGAAACCACCCCCAAAAAACACACACACACACTCATGTCAATTAGAGTGTCTACTGGTCCACCATAATTACTTGTTAAGTGGAGTAAATTAAATGTACCTGCACTTGCTTGTGTATGAAGTTTCTCTACCTTCTATGTGTAGTGTAAGGTTGAGATGAATGAGGAGGAATTTGAAGTTCAATTAGTGAATAAGAGACTTTGCTATGTCTAAGGGTGCTTCTACACTGTTCTATGCTTGTTTATGCTCTCAGCACATGTTATTTAATCTTTATTATTAAAACTATAGTTTAAAAGAGTGAATGACTTGTTGAAAGGAAATTACAAGCTTTGGCCAATTTAGTGGAATGCTAATAAGATATCAAAGGTTTGATGAAGTGATTGGTATTTAGCTTGTTCTTGTAGTTCAACAATATTCGAAGGCATGTACACTTGTGCATTGCAAAAAAATTTCCACTAATCTGTTTTTTTCTTCTCCTCCTCCTCTTAATGTCTCTAGGTTGCCATATTGCTTCTTACTGAGATCACTCCAAAAAGTATAGCTGTACACAATGCCACTGAGGTTGCTAGGTTTGTGGTAAGTGAGCTTATACTATCTTGCTAGAACCTTTCCTACTCTCTTTTCATTCCTTGCTTTGTTGAGCTATGCAGCTGTTATTTTCTTCAGCTGATCTCACTGCTATTTTTTTCAAGTGTCTCTGGCTAATGTTGTTTGTAATGCCTCTAGGTTAGGCCAGTGGCGTGGCTTTCTTTAGTATTATATCCTGTTGGAAGAGTTGTCACATATCTGTCAATGGGAATGCTGAAGATGCTTGGTTTAAAAGGAAGAAGGTGAAAATATAATAACCTTATTTTTTCTTTTTTTGTATCTTCCAATTCTTGCATGTTGCCATCATTGTATTTTTCATTGCTCTGTTTCATTTACCTTGCATTATGCGGTTTTTGACAAGGTTCATACTTTTCTTTTCAGTTTTTGACTTTCTAACTTAACAACCTAAATGATGTTAACTTCCATTTTAAAGTGAACAGTATTGATAATTCTCATTGTTGGGCATTCTTCTACATTTACAATTGACATTTCATTATCATGTAGAAAGTCAACATATGTTTTTTTTTTTTCCATTTCATTCCTTAGAATGTTTACAATTGCGATATTTTATCCGTCTTGTGATTCAAAATGTTATATAATGATATTTTCCTCTTTTTACCATGAAACACCATTTGAAGAATCTAATTGTTCCATTCATTTACCCTTTTTAGAGTCTGTCACCTCCTTTTTATTTTCAGTTCAATGGTCAGTTTATAAATCCTAGACCATTACATGTTTATCTTCTCTTTCTATTTTCCTCTTATAATGTTATGGTTTTTCCTTTAGTTTTTTTTTAATGGATTTTTAGTTAGCATTTCCTCATTTCTTCTCACCTTTTTTGTTTTGTTTTCTTTTTTTAATCAGCGAACCATATGTTACAGAAGATGAGTTGAAGCTGATGTTGCGAGGGGCAGAATTGAGTGGGGCAATTGAGGAGGAGGAACAGGTAATATAGTGGCTAACTGTGGTTTTATTTCTATTGGTAATTTGAGGGAGTGATTACTATTTTGTTATGATGGAGTTGTACATTAATAAAATTTTGAGATTTAGTGAGAAATAGTGAATCATAGATGACATTAACAGTTACAGGCTCTTTGATGGTAAATTTTCATTAATAAAGCAGCACTAATTATTTTCGAATTAAATTCTAGGTATAGGACACTTTCTTTTGCATGAAAGATACAATCAAACCTGAACGGAAAGATTTTTCTATTCTATTGAAGTTCGTCAATGGATAGTACTTCCACTTCTGCCTGATAGCTGCCTGAATTTTTTCATTTTGCTGAAAACCGACTGAAATAAGAGTGTGTTATGACTATCATTTCAGAAAGTCTCCCTAGGAATCCATTAAAATGGTTGGATTCTGCAGTTAACAAGCTCATAGTTTTCTTTTAACACAGGATATGATTGAGAATGTGCTAGAGATTAAGGATACACATGTTAGAGAGGTCATGACACCTCTTGTTGATGTAGTTGCAATTGATGCCAGTGGGACTCTTGTGGATTTTCATGAGTTGTGGGTGACTCATCAATATTCAAGGTAAAAATATGAATACTTGCAGTAAGTTATTTGTTTTTTCAGCATGCTAAAAGTTTCATGGACATATTTTGTACTTTGTAGGGTGCCAGTTTTTGAGCAGCGCGTGGATAATATCGTGGGTATTGCCTATGCAATGGATCTGCTGGATTATGTTCAGAAGGTGATGCAATTTGCTCCCATTCCTCCCACTTTAAAAGCGCTGTCACTTTGTTTATTTATTGTATCTAAAAATCTCATGGTGTTCAGAACTATAATCTGTTTGATTTTGAAGGGTGAGCTGCTAGAAAGGACAACTGTGGGAGACATGGCTCACAAACCAACATATTTTGTGCCTGGTAATTATTGAGTTGCATGTCTATTTATGGTTGATCGGTGAAATTCTTAATTATATGCTTTGTGCATGATTGCTTCTCTACTCGCTATATTAGGATTGGGTGGCGCAACAAATAACATGGATAAAAGTCAGGGTTCTCAAGCCTTAAGGTTATAGCCCTAAATACTATAGAGGAACAGAGAAAATATTTGGTATTTTATAAAAAGTTTGAATGGTCTAAATGTTCAAAAAAATAAACTAGACATTTCTATTTATACTAGTTCTAGATCTAAAATCCTTTACAGGAAAGAATTTCTAATTAAAACTAACCTAACTAGTAGAATTCATCTAGCATTAGGATTTCTAACTAGTGAAATACTAATTAAATTAAAAGTCCTAATCTAAATAGGAAAAAGAATCCAAATAAAACAAGATAAATAAAGACAATCCCGCACAATAGCTTTCAAGCCTTATTTGAAGATTTTTTTGATATCTAATCATCATGAAATTTTAACCCAATAGAAAATAGGACCATTAAAATCTGTTGTCAAAATTTAGCTTGATCCAATAGTCGGATTAAAAATATGTTTCTTTTACCAAACTGCATCTTGGACTTTTAACCATCAATGAAATAATGCAATAAACATTATTAGGCTTGCAATATTGAATAAAGTTCCCCGTGTCAATCTTGAGTTATCTATCGAGTTATCTATATACTTCTGAAAAACTCACCCTCGAGCTATCTATCAAGAATCGAACTCTTTCACTCCAGAGGAACAAATATTTTGAATATAGCATTATAGCCAACATATTTATAAAGTAGCATGTCTTTGACTTGTGAACTTCATAATTTAATTTATGGTGTGTACATGCTAAAGAAAAATTCATATTTAATGTTATACTTTTCATTTCTATAAAGTCCACTTGTAGTTCATTCACACATTCTTTTTCTTCAAACTTGATCGACTTTGAATATAAAGAAACTTTAAGATAATCTTTCATAATATCTTTAGGAGAATTGTCATAAATTACCATGTCCTTGTTTGTAAGATCTTCATTCATGATTGAAGATCATTGTTAGCCATTGTCTTCTCCAATTTAAGGTCAAAAGTTTGAAATTGTCAGCATCCATTTTGGTCACGTTATCTTCAACATGATTATATAACTTTGAAAGTTTGGTGATTTGAAATGTTTCTTTCACCAAACTCCTCCACATAGACAAGTGGTTGTTTAGGTGTAATTTCGGGAATAAGTCCAAGGTAAGGTTGGCCCCGAGGTATATCTCTAAGCACATTCTTCTCCTTTGGGATTCCTATTTGCGTCTTCCATTAGCCAAATTAGATCTATTATGGCTTGATCCAAGTGATGAAATCTCTGCTCCCAATAATCTAGTTTCTGCTTATAAGCCCGCACACCACCCTAGAGGGCCTCCACTCATACATTGCGGAATGAGTTGCTACCACTTCGTCCATCAAAGAGGCCAATCTATTTTGATATCAATAGATGTGGCAAATTATGTGATAAAAGCTAAGGTTATCAAGCTCTAAGGTTACAACCTTAATCTCAAATATTTTATTAAAAGTCTGAATAGTCTTAATGTTAAAAAAAATAAACTAGACATTCCTATTTATACAAGTTCTAGACAAAATCCTTTACGGGAAGTGATTTCTTATTAAAACTTACTTAACTAATAGAATATATCCAACATTAAGATTCATAACTTGTAAAATACTAATTAAATTAAAAGTCCTAATCTAAATAGGAAAAACAAATTCAAATACAATAAGGTAAATAAAAACAATCCCGCATAGTAATTTTCAAGCCTTATATGAAGACCTTTATGATTTCCTATCATTATGAAATTTTAACACAATTGAAAATAAGGCCTTCAAAATATTCAGTCAAAACTTCAGCTTGATTCAACAGTTAAATTAAGTTATGCTCATTTTACTAAATTGCATTCTGATCACTTTTTAAACTTCTCAAAACCTAAAAACCTTAACTATTAATGAAGTAATGCAATTAACATTATTAGGCTAAGAATATTGAAAAAAGTTCACCGATAAATATTGAGGTTCCGACTTGCTAATTAATAAGCCTAATCACAAGAGATGTTCGGGCCTAAAAAAGGACAAGTCTAGGCGATCAATTATACTTTTGCTCAATGTTTTTTTCCCACTCAGGTCTGGTTTTTAATTATTAATATGGCCCAACAATTCTTTTGATTTTTAAACCTAATTTATTTTTGGATTATTATTCTAAATTATTTGAAATACTAACGTTCTTTATATCCTCTTATTTATTTGAGATGAAAAACCACTTTTTGAAGTTTTCTTTCTTTATCCTATTTCATCATAATGTGTGTACTCAAAGAATTGAAAAGATGTTCCATGTGTACAATGATCTGAACTAATATGGTATATAAGCATACCCTCTAACATACTTTAAATTAATCCAAGTGCGCATCCAATTCCCAAACCCTATACCATGATCCAAATGTTCCATGTTTCTGGTAAATATGCAAACCGCTAGTTTTTTTTTTTTTTTTCTACAGGAAGACTGCCTTGATATTGCAATTTGCTTTGATGAGTCCATGATCGAGTTTTTGGTATCTTATTGCTAAGATATGCTGGCTTCCCCCATAGGTTCTTTATTTCTACATGTCATATTTTTTATATTGGCTCGGACTTGCAACTTGATAGGCCTTATTAAAAGCAACTCTAGAGGTCTGGAAGTGACCTTGATGAGAAGAAAAGGATATTGAATGGCCAAGAGAAGAATGATCAATTTAACTTAAGTTGGTCGCAAAATTGGCTAATTTTATCCTTGATCTCTGCTGTCAATAGGTTCAACTAGTTATGAGATGATATGGCATTGGAATGTATAATTTCTTCCTAACTTTGGTGCACTCTGGTTAGTTTTATATGGCAATTTGGTTCCTTTACACTGGATAGGGACCCAAAAACAAAAACAAAAACAAAATGTGTTAAAAACAGTCGAAGATGGAATTTTTTTTGCTTAGACGCTGACTTAGGCAAAGACAGTATTTGCACTTGCATCAAAAGAATCAGAAGCTGATAAATCTAAGTATTGAAGCGATATCAAATATATCCCCAGTGCATCTTTTAATCTGATTCTAATCAATAACTTTATTATGCATCTCTAGTTTTTATTGAAGATGTCAATATTCTTATATATTACCATCAAATTGCTCTAAATATTGCTTGGTAGGTCTAATTTCAATTCACAACCTCTATAGTTAACAGGTGTACTGATTTTGTCACCTTGTATTATCAGTATTTGCATATGACCGTTTAGCTTCTAAATCCTTGTTTTGCCTTGAAAAAGTACTGCTGGTTTTTTTTTCCAGTGTATTGTTGTGATCTGAAGGATTATCAAATATTATAAAATACCACTGAAAGGTCACTCTGATGTCTTTTTTTACGTATTGCTTACATCTGTTTTGCAGGTTTGACTTTTAAGCTTACTGAATACAATTATGTTGACCTATATTGTACTTACAATTATGTTATTTATTTTGCAGATTCAATGTCAGTCTGGAATCTTCTTAGAGAGTTCCGCATCAGAAAGGTCCACATGGCTGTTGTTCTTAATGAATATGGTGGAACAGTAGGAGTATGTACAAAACCTCAAGTCTCTATTCTGTTTAATTTTACAAAGTCTCTTGCCTTTGGGTGTTTAAAAGGATTGCATGGCCACTAAATGTTTTAGAAAACACAATGTGCTCATTCAGGCTAGCTATTCATAGTAATCCTTTCTTCGCATAATAAATGGCCACATGTTAGAAAACACATTTTAAAATATTCACAATTTATAATTATAATACAAATTAGAAATATTTTTTTTTCTCAGCTTGTATATGATATAAAATGGGGCATTTGTTTTGCATAAAACATTTTCTATTTATAAAATGTTCTACATGTAAAATGTTTTTCACTAACAAATTTTATGGTGTTTGGTAAGGAATGATGTGAAATGTATGACGTGACAATAATAAAAGAGAATTTCTGAAATGTTTTCCTGAGCTCTTTCACTAAGAGAATTACAATATATATATACATCAAGAATGATTAAATCCCTTAATTCTAGGGTCTAATATAGTAAACATAATCAGATCCCTTAATTGTAGGCCTATTATAGGTAGGATTACAGCAAGAATATATAGAACAATAATGAAAATCTTAGAGAGATAATCAAGGGATATACAACTATGAAAGAAACTAAATAAGAAAAGAAGAATATATTGACACCCCCCCTCAAATTGATGCGGGTAAGTCTATCAGCATCAATTTGCTATTGAGAAACTTGTGTCGTTGGCGTGTCAAAGCTTTCATAAAGACATCAACTATTTGAAGATCAGTAATAAGATGAGGAAGAGTGATAACACCTTGAGTAAAGGCTTCCCTAATGTAATGACAGTCCACCTTTATGTGCTTTATGCGTTCATGATATACCGGATTCACAACTATTTGAATGGCATTAGTATTATCACCATGAAGTGGAGCAGGATCAGTTGGAGGAAATTCAAGTTCAGAAATAAGACCACAATTTTAGAACGAGCTGCAGACATGGCTCTATACTCAGCCTCCGTGGAAGATTTAGAGACAATCTTGCTTCTGACACTTCCAAGAAATCAAGGCATTTTTAAGAAAAATGCACCAGCCTGTGGTAGACTGCCTAGTATCCGGGCAGCCAGCCCTATCTACATCACTATATGTAGTCAAATGAAGAGTAGAATGTGTAGGAAAAAACAACCCACGAGTAGGTGACCCAATGAAGTATCTAATAATATGACGAATTGCAACAAGATGATGTCGAGGTGATTGCATAAATTTGCTAACTGTATGGACGACATATGAGATATCGGGCCTTGTAATTGTTAGGTAGATAAGACTACCAACAAGTTGCCTATATAAAAAAGGATCAAGCAAAAGCTCGCCTTCATCTCTTCGATATTTCACATTCACCTCCATTGGCGTATCAGCAACAGTAGCATCCTTTAAAACAGCTAGCTTGATGAGATCTTGGATATTTTTGGATATATTTGGATATATTTATGTTGATTTAAGAACAAACCATGATCTCTAGAGTGAACTTCCAGCCCTAAAAAATATGCGAGATGCCCAAGATCTTTAATTTGAAATGTACTATGCAATATATGTTGAATCTTAGTGATCAGCCCATTGTCATTACCAGTGATGATAATATCATCAACATAGAATAAGAGAAAGACCATACCAGTGGTTGTCTTGTAAAAGAAGAGTGATGAATCATATTGACTTTGTGTGAAGGAGAAGGTGAGAAGAGTGCTGCGAAACTTCTCAAACCAGGCTCTAGGTGCTTGCTTCAACCCATACAAAGAGCATCTTAGCTTGCAAACTTCATTAGAAGCCGTCGTGGACATACCAGGTGGAAGTTTCATATAAATCTCTTCCTTAAGGTTCCCATTCAAGAAGGCAGTTTTGACATCCATCTGATGTAAATGCCAAGCTTTAGAGGCTGCAATAGCAAGAATTGTTCTTACCATGGTCATTTTAGCAACTTGTGCGAATGTTTCTTCATAGTCGAGGCCATATTCTTGTTTATTGCTAAGAGCAACCAAACGAGCTTTGTATCTATCTAAAGAGCCACCAGACTTGAGTTTCACAGTATAGACCCACTTACTACCAATGGGCTTAACATGTAGAGGACAAGAAACAATGTCCCAAGTATGATTTGCCTCAAGTGCTTGAAGTTCTGCTTCCATTGCTTGTTGCCAACACTCATGTTCTATAGCCTGTTTCTAACAAGTGGGAATGGAAATAGAAGACAAAGTAGTAGACATAGCCACAGGGGTTGAAAGACCGTACTGTTCAGGAGGTTTGTGAGGTGTAGAGCTTTTACAAAGAGGAGGTGGATCATAGGAATTGGTTAGAACATGATAAGATGTGGAGGAACCTCAGTGAGACTTGTAGAAGGATCATATGCAAGAGGTGTGCGTTTACGATAAACATAACCTAGTGTAAACTTTTGTATTGGTGTTGGCGACTCAGAAAAATGTGGTAAAACAGATAGAGAAGGAAATTTTGAAGTCTGTTGTTGCGAAAGAAGGGCTAATTTTTTTTTTTAAAATGACTTTGGGTTCCAGCATATCCTAGAGACACGAGTTCGACAGGCATGTGGATCATAGCAAAGAAATCCTTTTTAGGTTCCAGCATATCCTAAGAAAGCACACTTGACAGATTGGGCAATAAGTTTATTTCTCTCATGTGCAGGAAGGTGAACAAAACAAACACATCCAAAAATATGAAGATTGGAATAATATGGTGCTTGTCCAAACAAGCGAAAGTAGGGAGAATCATTGTTCAAGTTGGGAGATGGTAATCTAGTAATCAAATAAACAACAGTAGACAAAGCTTCACACCAAAAATGAGAAAGAACACATGACTCAATTAGAAGAGTTCGAACAACATCAAGAAGATGATCATTCTTTCTTTCGGACACACTGTTTTGTTGTGAGGTGAAAGGACAAGAATGTTGTGATATGATCCCATGACTTTGAAGAAAAAATTGAAATTCATTTGACATATATTCACCATCTGAATCAGATTGCAAAATTTTGATTTTGGCAGAAAATTGTGTTTCAACTAAGGCAAGAAGAGCTTTAAACACAGAGAATACCTCACTTTTAGACCGAAGAAAATATACCCAAGTAAAGTGAGTGAAATCATCGATAAATGTAACGAAATATCTATAATGTTTATGAGAAATTACTGGTGCAATACCCCATACATCAATATGTAAGAGTTCAAAAGGTTTGGTGGTGCGGGTTTTATGCAATGGAAAAGGAAGCGTTTTGCTTTTACCAAGTTTGCAAGATGCACAATCAACAATATCATTATTAGAAGTTTAATTTTTATTTCCAAGTAAACCAGATTTAAGCAAGACTCGAAGTACATGAGAATTAGGGTGTCCTAAACATCTATGTCACACCTGATTATCACATTGAACAACATTACAAGCAACATAATTTGACACAGGAGAGGGAGATAGAAGCAAAGGAAATAGACGTCTAACTTTAGATCCCTTCGCAATCATTTTCCCTGACATGACACTTGATCTTGCACAAGATAACCGAATTTGAAAAATGAACATCACAATTGTTGTCAACTAAATTGACAACAGATATAAGATTAGTGGACAGCTTAGGAGACACAAAAACAATATTCAAAAGGGTTGAAATATCACCAACAGCTGTGATAGGCAAGGGATTACCATCGGCAGTACGAATCTGAAGATCTCCTTTATATTTTTGAACATTATTTAAAGGTAAGGCAATGTTGGTCATGTGATTGGAAGCAGCATAATCAAAATACCGAGGCTTAGGAATAGAATTTTTGTTACCTGAAAGGCATAAAGTAGAAAGGGTAGAAACTATTATTTGTTGGACCATTTTAGGAGTAATAGAAGACTGACCAGTACTAGGAGCATTCGAGGGACCAACCGAGATAATTAGCAGTTTCATATTTCTTTAAAGGCCGGATGGAACAATCTTTGATGATATGCCCTGTTTTCTTACAATAATTGTAGAATTTTTTAGAACAATTAGTGGCAATGTGCCTAAATCCTTTGCAACTATAGCACTGGACATTAGTCATATCTCTGCCTCCTTTAGACCTCCCTTGAGCAGCGTAGGCAACAAAAATTGGAGTAGAATTTTGAGCTTTCTGCTCCAAGACAGCCTGTGTAACGATCCGTTGTTCTTCCCTAAGAAGCTTTCCTACACAAATATCCAATAAAGGAACCGGTTCTCTATTCATCAGGTTGGACCTGATTGCTTCAAATTCCCCCCCTAACTTCATTAAAAACTGGTCATCCTTGCTAGTCTCATACACACTTTGGATAGCAATGAGTCCTTCAGGAGGTACACTTGTATATACACAATATCGGTGTACTCAGCCCAAAGATTTGCAAAGGAAGAATAAAACTCTTGTATTGACATACTGCCCTGACTAAGTTGACCCAACTCAAGTTCCAATTGGAACCTTCGTGCTGTATTGCTTTGGTTGTAAATGTTCTTCAGGTAATCCCACATTTCTCTAGAGGACTTATAAGGCTTGAGATTGAGAAGTATTGAGGATTGCATACTTCCAAGGATCCAAGACATAATCTGAGCATCCTTCACCTCCCATTTCACATATTTCTCCTTCTCCTTCTCATTGTTAGGTGCAGAATCTGTCCTAGCAATATGACCCTATAATTCCTTTCCCTTGACAAAAATCTGAAATTAGAATGCCCAGGCAGAATAGATCTTGCCATTAAATCAACAAGAAAATGTTTAGATCGTTTCAAAGACATGATATAACCAGAAAAAAGAACTAAGAGGATCAGGTCCAAGAAAAATAGAATAGAAGAACACGAGAAAAAAAGAACAAAGCACTATGATCTTGGAGCTAGACAAGGAACCAGACACAAGATGAAATGATTTCAGAGTTTTGGCTTTAATACCATGACATAATAATGAAAGAGAATTTTTGAAATGTTTTCCTGAGCTCTTTCACTAAGATAATTACAATATATATACATCAAGAATGATCAAATCCCTTAATTCTAGGGTCTAATATAGTAAACATAATCAGATCCCCTAATCCCAGGTCTATTATAGGAAGGATTACAGCAAGAATATATAGAACAATAATGAAAATCTTAGAGAGATAATCAAGGGATATACAGCAATGAAAGAAATTAAATAAGAAAAGAAGAATATATTGACACGATGGTGGTGATGATGGCGGGTTGATGGTGGTGGTGAAGGTTTTGGTGGTAGTGGCAGTAATGATGATGAATGTGGGATGGGGGTGGTAGATGATATCATGAGTTAGATTACTATCTATAAAATATTCTTTCAAAACTTTTATGAGTATTTTTTAACAAATGAATGAAGTTATAGGTTGAACATAAAATATTTTGTGTGGACGAAATTTCTTGTAAATATTTTATGCAAAACAAACATAACAAAATTAGAAAAACATTTTCTTGTAAAAATTTTTATGCAAAAGAAACGTCCCTAAAAAAATAAATTTTAATTTTTGAATTGTGTTTTTTAACATGTAATGACCACTTATTTGGGACTGAGGGAGTAATCATTAGGTTCTTTATGTGGTAATTTTTCTTTTGGTAGAATACAGGGCTGTAGGTCCAAAAACATTAAAGATTGCATAGATACTAGATTGTATGTGGTAATTTGAAAGTTATAATTTTGAGGGATTCTTTATGAAATACAAGAAGCTGCAATTTTGGTCCCAATTCTTTCAGGAATTTGATTTTTGAGGGGTATATATGTTAGGAGAAATATGCTTTTATGCTTATGGCCCCAAATAACTGAACAAGAAATAGCATATGCTCTCTCTCTCTCTCTCTCTCTCTCTCTCTCTCTTCTTTTTTGGTGTTCGGTATATCCAAACTTACAACGGGCATTTGTTGACCCTTTTGAACAATGAAATACCATATCATAGTCAAATCAAAATGCACAATGCTAGAAAACCAAATGAATCATGATCCATGAGAAGCATTGCAAGTCACTGATCTGGTTGTATTTTCAACCTGACAATTTTTTAAGACATGGTTTGTAATGTCTGTTAAACATGGCTACACATTAGCTCTTCTTTAGTTGAACACCCAACTGAAGTCTCATATCTTTTGTTTATTTCCTGTTTGTTGAAGTTTCAAATATATGTAATGCTCGATATGCTCATAATGTATTCAATTTGATGTCAGTATAATAATAGTTCACTCTTTTTGTGTGAACAAAGCAGATAGTAACCCTGGAAGATGTTGTCGAAGAGATTGTAGGTGAAATCTTCGACGAAAATGATTCAAAAGTAAGCTGAAAATCAAAAAAAAAAATGCATCTTTAATAACTTCCTATAGCATGTTCATTTCTTTCTCTCAGTGTTTGTGTTCATGTTTTTTATAGATAGATTTCCTTGTGAGATCAGAAATTTATTGTAACATTATTGGAATGGCCACTGAAATTTGGTATAATTCTTTTCTGTGTAGTGTAATTTTACTTTGATGGCTGAAATAGACAAGAGTTAGTTTTGTTGATATATCTTCTGTCTTTGTTAGCTGTTTTCTGTGCTATCTATTCAAAGGCTCGGATCTCCTCTCACTGAGAGCTTCTAATAAGGCCTAAAATTAACATCTGCTAGATGTTTCCTGTCTAACTTTGTAGTTTGCAACATGGAGTTCTGCAGCAAGAGTAACATTCCCCATTTTCAGCCTTTAATGGCTGAATTATGCCCAAAATTGTTCTTTTCCTGGGATGCTGATTAATGAATTGCACAGGGCATATAAATAAACAAGCAAGCAAATAAATAAAACGCAAGCTACCAGTGAGCAGATAAAACGAAACCGTCTTTCTTTTATTTTGTGAAAATCATAATGGTCCTAGAAGAAATATTTCTTGTCTTGATTTGTTGATGATACATGGCAACCTGAATTCCTTGTAAATGAGTGCCTTCTGGATGTTTCATCAGATTCTATGCATATTCAAAACTTGACTGCTTAGAAACGGGGAAAAGTTACCAATACAATTATGTGATGATGAAAAACTTAGGAATATGAGCCCCAATGCAACAGTTCTAGTGGACTTTTTATGGATCTGTCTGTAAACTGAAGATGTCTTGTGGAGATTGTGATGTGTATTAAAGCTGTCTTTGGCTGTGATGATTTAGTTTACGTGCATGTGCACAAAGTATCACAGTAATTCATAGGTTTAGGGTACTGGCATCACCTGCAATGTACCAGTACTAGGTTGAGCATTGCCCTGCCATGGACTGATTTATTCTACATCCCAGGGTGTATCTACTGGTAATCTGAACATCAGATTTACTGTTACCAGTTACTGAAACATAATTTTGATAATTGAAGTCAAAGGTAGATTTCTTGTATGGCAAATAAAGTATGATACGTTATGATGATAAATAAATAAAATTAAATGCAGTTTTGATCTGAATATATGCATTATAATGTAGTTGCAGTTACCATCAATCTACTTAACTATGAGGTTGATATTATTCTCATGAACCAGCACACCAGGAAATGGTAGATAATTTTGGAAACTGAAGATACCAGCAGCGCTTCTGTATGCATCTATGATTGGTGCCGGTGTGAAGGCAGATATTTGGCACCTTATTTTACTGATGTACTGCCTCTTGTTTGGCAGGAAGAGATTGAGAAGAAAACTGGCTACATTGTGATGCGAGCAGAGGGAATATACGACGTTGATGCAAACACATCTATTGATCAACTCTCTGAGGATCTAAATGTCAAAATGCCAGAGGTATAATTTAATTGTTGGTTTGAGATTGAGCAGTACATTATTATGTTAATGTTTAAGTACCTAAAGAAATGATGCCTGGTATGCTATGGAAGCACAAATACTTCATAATCTCTCCTTGATCATATGAGGCTTGTCCTTGTGCTTAAACTTACCTGCTAAAATTTGATGTGTCTGATATATATATATATATATAAGATTATTTTCCTTTGGTGTTTGGATATTCAGATATACTTGGTGTGAATGCTTGGAGATACACTTAGGATATGCCTGATATGTTTCAAAAATTTCGGGTTGCATGTAATTTGATTTTTTTTATCAGCTAACAGTTGGAAAGGGTAGGCATTTGTTAATTATTATTTTTGTTGATATCTATATTTTCTTTGTTGGAGATGCATTTTATTTGAAGGTAATTTGAAAAGGCCTAGTAACTAGCATTGATTTTTTTGCAACTATCATAGTGGTAGCAGAATGTTTTAGTTTTCTATTACCAACTTGAATTTTCCATGATAGAACTTCCAGAAAGATGAGAAGTGATATCCACATTCCACTCTAACTTCTTGCGATATAGTATATTTCCTTACCTTATTTGTAAAATATATTTTACTTGTCAATAATCTTCATCTATGCATGGTTTGTTATTTAGTTGTCAAATTAATTATGTTAGTGTATGCATAATTTTTTTGAACAAGAATGTATTCCCTTTGTATGATCCCATATTTAGAATTTCCATAATCATAACTGGTATGTAGATTGCTTAAGAGCTCATGTCATGAGAAAATATAGTACAGTATGAAAGCGGCATTGCTTGAATGATATCCCAAATAGAAAATGATATTGTTATCTGAAGGATGTATCCCATTGTATTATATATTTATATCGTATAATTTGTAGAATTAATACCGTATACAATTTCTAGGATTATAACTGGTATACTGAGCATTGCCTAGGAGCTCATGTAATGAAAAGGCTAGTACTGTAAAAAATGTGTCATTGCTTGAATGATCTTTCAAATAGAAAATGTTTAACTCAGGAAAAAGAGCCCTAGCCTGCAACTTTTACAGGGTGGAAATCTATAGCTATTGCTGTTTTCTTGGCTTGTTACCTATGAATACCTGCTCTATATTTGTTTGGAAATGTAGTCTATTGTATGAGATCTTGACCACATATCAGACAAATACTTGGACTCACTGTTTGAGGATGGGTTGTCTCATACTTAAATTAGGTATCGGGTTCATCAGCATACCATTAGTTGAGGAATCTATACATAATCCAATTACTGGTTACAATTTCTCTGCAGCATGATGCCCATGGTTTCTTCATGAGAGCTTGATATGTTTTTAGGAGATCTCTTTGCTCTATTGTTGAAATGGTAATAGTACTAGATTGTATGTTCTAAACAAGCATTCATTAATTCATAAATCTGTGTTTTCATTTATCTTCTCTTTCTTTTCTGCAGGGCCATCAGTACGAGACAGTTTCGGGTTTTATATGCGAGGCATTTGGATATATCCCAAGGACAGGTGAGACCATTAAAGTGGTGCTTGAAAAGGAAACTCAAGAAGATGTGGATGAGCATACTGAAGGCAAGTCTGACAGACAAGAACTAAAGGAAAAGCATCAAATATATAAACTTGAGGTCAGAATTGGATTCCATGCAACTTGTCTTTTCTGTGAAAGCTACAGTGCATAAACTAGTGTTTATAGATTTATTTGTTATATGCATCAAATAACGATTCAATTTCTTATTTTAATGTATAAAAAGTTGTGGGCAGCAACTACTGCTTTTGTAGCTTTTCAACTTAAGCTTATTCCGCCTGATCAAGTTTGTTAGCTATCTTGCATTGTGAACCCCCACTCTAGCTTAGCATAAAAGCTTGACATAATCTCTCTTACAACAGGCTTATCCCTTGTTGTCATTGAATATCATTTTCTGGTTTTACAAGTGTCACAGCGAGATTCAAAATTGATATCCAGAATTAAAAAAAGAAAACCTAACAATCTCTAGAGATGACATTTCCTCTTACTGCTGCAATTCGAGTTGCTTGCTATATGAAAGCTACTCGACAATGCTGATGGGAGTTCATAATTGTTACAGAAAAAGCAATTTAATTGTCTGCTGATCATTTTAATGTCAACTTTTCTTGGATGAGAAATTCATGTTTTCCTTGCTGTTAGTTAAATTACTTTCTTGAATTTCACTTCAGTGTTTGGTATATCTGTTGGATTGATGAGTTACAGTTTTTGTTATAGTTGGACTAGAGATATACAAAATTTCCACAGTTGCAGCAGCCACAATTTGTTTTTCAGGAGCTACGAATGATAGCATTTGTTAATTTTATGTTGTTGCTTGTTTTCCCTAAATTTGACAACATTGATGCCAACGAAGGCTATACTTTGATTAGCTATTATATCATTTACTGAACAATACCCTTGACGTGTCCTTGTTGCAGATATTAGCTGGAAATGCCAGAAAGGTCAGTGCTGTTCGGTTTGAACAGATAAGCAATGGTGAGGCACTATTGGAGGCCAACGAAGTAACTCGCTTGGTACCCAGGATCATGAAGAGAAAATGGAGCAGTGATGAAGATTCCGATGGTAGTGATTATGATGAAGATGATGAAGATTCATTCCAGAAGAGACCAGAGCATAGTCTTTCCGATTCGAATGTAATTGCTGAACATGAAGAGGACAATGAGAGTCCCAGTGGACAGTAGTTTACATCTTTTTTTTTTCCTCTCTGATTTTTACAGCTCCATGAAATGGTTTGAGAAACAGAACAGGGAAACAAGAGAGACTAACATTGTAAAATTTTTTCACAGATGAAGTGAGGTATCTACATCTGATTCATCAAAGTTGTAAGTTAGATTCATGACACTGTCTGTGGAGCATAAATTGGCCACAACTGGAGTCGTGTTGACCAGGAGATCATTATGCTCGGTCTGCATGGTTGGCTGGAAGGAAAGAGAGGCTTGGATTGGCTGCCTAGGTGGAAGGGTTAACTCAGAGTGTAACAACTTCGATGACTCGAAGGCCATGGCTGACTGCACATGGTCTGCTTCGGAGAACAACTTTAAGAGTTCCCTCTGCTGCCTCATTTCCTTTGCTCTCTCTAACTGTCTGAATCTCTCCTGCAATAGAGCAATTGAGGAATGAATGATGGCGGGATCACAGCTTTGCCTGCCCATTGAAGGTTAACTAGTAATCTTTTGATGAGAAAGTGCTGTTGTGAGGTCGTGGGAATTTTCTAATCCTATTTATAGAGCATGTGTGTGTGTGTGTTTTAAGATTATGATGCATTTAACATGAGCCTTTAAAAGAGATTCTTACTGACGTAAAAGGAGTAGCAGCGTCGGCAGTTGAGCTACAAAGTCCAACAAGACAGTGCTATGTGGCTAACCTAAGAAGTCTGGATTGGTAGAGTTGAAAGGTGGCAAAAGCAGTTCTCGTGGAGAAAGGGCTGGGAAAAAAAATCCAAATGATGATGGATGGTAGTCTTTGGAAAGGCTTTTGTAGGGGGAATAAAAGGGTGGGTGATACAGTGTCGGCTTGCCTCGACGAGAGCTGCTATGGCTTTGGAGAAAATGCCGCCTCCTTTGGGGGGATCTTTGTAGCTTTGAACATTCTGTTTTCAACTTTTTGAGGTGCAGAAGGAAAGTGAAAGCACAGGACAGTGTTTGCCGCATGGAATAGCTTTTGACGTTGATGCTATCTTGATTGATTGAAGCCTTTTATTGGAAGGAGCGAAAGTAGACCCGCCGAGAGCGGCATGCAAAACCTCAATTTCGAGTTTTTTATATATATATATATATATAAAAATAATACATGTCCAAAAAAAAAAAAAGACTCGACCATAAAAAATAATTAAAAAAATAGTCTGTTTTCAATATTATATATATTTTTAATCAATTCTCTGTAATTGGTTTTTTTAAAAAAAATAGCTATCAAAACAACTGATTATAATATTTTATTCTAATGTTTTTTATAATTATTAATTAATATAAAGAATCTTATAGAAATTTAAATTGATTATAATATTTAATTTGATGACAGTTAATTATTTTCATGGATAATTATCATAATTATTAATTTGAATATGACGAATCATTTATATTAATAATTATTGAGAATCAAATGATACTAGTAAATAAGATATTTTGATTTGTAGAGAATAAATATTATTTAAAGTTACTTTAAAAAAATCTCCTCTGTTTCAATAACTCTCCGTATTTCTGTCTTGTCTTGTTGGATCCTTTTGCATAATAAATCAAACCGACCCGTATTTCCAGTTTTGAACTCATTATTGGATAAGTGGGCTCATTTTTTTAGGAGTAGCCTGCTTTTTAGTCTATAGCCGCGAGACCACTTTTCTGTGCTTGCAGTTCGTTTATTCCAGTTATTTTTATTTAAAAATATATTAAAATTATTTTAATATTAATATATTAAAAAAATGAAAGACCTTAGAAAGCCCCCAACAGTCATCATTTTCAAAGGACCTTAGAAAGCTCAGGATGATGAGCTATATAACCATCTATGCGCAGAAGAGAGAGAAATCATTCAACTGATGTATTATTTGTTTGTTTTTTTTTTTAAAAAAAAAAAAAATATATATATATATATATATATATATATATATATATATATCCAGAGATATATAACTTAACTGGTCAGATTATGGGTTTATTTTCTAGAACTTACTAGTTTGAATTTCATAAATCTCAAGGCTACTGGAGGTTTATATAGTCGATAACTTCAGGCCTATAAAATTAATCGAGGTATGTGCAAACTAACCCGGATATTCATATTAATAATAATAAAAAAGAAAAAATTCTTCGAACTCAGCCAATAAAAAAAATATTATTTCCTCTCCTTTTGTTTATATAGTGATTACACGTGCGTTATTTCAGAAGGCTTGATTGGTCAGTGCATGGGCCACACGCGTGCCACGTGGTCTAGTAAGATACGAGTTACATGACCCGCGCGATGCCGCGGGTCAATGGTTTTTGCATAAAAAATATCAAAAAAAGTTAAGATCTAAAAGTATTAGGTCTTTTTGCAAAGCTATACCCAAGAGTCCTGGGTGTGGATGCAACGCCTGACCCAAGACTAATATTTATAATATTAATAATAATATAAAACTTGCATGACCCAAGTTTAAGTGGGTCTTCTCGCAATACCAGACCCAATAGTCTTGGATGTGGGTCTGGTTGTAAGGTCATGTCATAAAAGTGTGATAATTAAATAGATTAATTAAAAAGAAAAAAAACCAAAAGGAAAAAAAAATTAATGAAGAAAACGTAAAATATCTGAATTAACTGGATTAACCCTTCAAACCAGTTAACCCGTCAAACTTTGGATTCATGTCGTGAAAGTTTGATGACTAAATAGAAAAAAAAATTGATGGGTTAACACAAAATTAACTGAGCTAACCCGTCAAACCCGGGATACGTGTCATGAAAATTTGATAACTAAATAGAAAACAAAATTGAACATTAACAAACTAAATTAAACGAAAAAATTAATTAAAAAAAACAAACAAAAAAGACATCAACCTTTTCACTTTGTGGACTCCGATTGTGCAATCCACAGTTAAAGGCATAAAAACAGCAAAAAAACAAAAAGAAAAACTAAAAGCATCAGTCGATAACTAAATAAAAAAAATTTTAATATTGATGAACTAAATTAAATAAAAAAATATTAAATAAAAAGAAACAATAAAAGAAAAAAAACTTATAAGAAGAAAAAAACTAATGAAGAAAAAGAAAAAATCTAAATTAACTGGATTGACCATCAAACCGAGATCCGGTGTCATGAACGGTGAAAGGCATAAAAAAAGTAAAAAAAAAAAAAAAAAATAAAGGCTTTAGCCTTTTCACTGTAGACTGCATACAATATTAAAAGATGAAATCGGAAGAACAAAACTAATGAGGAAAAAGAAAAAAAATCTGAATCAACCTGGTTAACCTGCCAAATCAGGTTAACCCGCCAAATCAAGTTAATCCATCAAACCTGGAATTCGTGTCATGAAAGTGTGATAACTAAATAGAAAAATGATTTATTATTAATGAAATAAATTAAAAAACATTAATTAAAAAGGAAAAAGCAAAGAGAAAAAAAACCTATAGGAAGAAAAAAACTAATGAAGAAAAAGAAAAAAATCTGAATAAACTGGGTTAACTCATCAAACCTGGGATCCATGTCATGAAAGTCTGATAATTAAATAGAAAAAATTTAATATTAAGAAACTAAATTAAAAAAATAATTAAAAAAAACATAAAAAAAACTAAAGGCATCGACTTTTTTTTTCACTGAACTGTATTGTGTAATCCACAGTAAAAGGCTTAAAAAGGAAAAGAGGAAAAAAAAAATGCACACGCCATAGGTTAAATTTTTTTTCTTGCATAAAAAATATCAAAAAAGGCTAAGATCTAAGAGTGTTGGATCTTTCTGCAAAGATATGCCCAAGAGCCTTTAGTTTAGCTGCAATGCTTGATCCAAGAGTAATATTTATTATATTAATAATAATATTAAACTTACATGACTCAAGTTTATGTGAGTCTAGCTACAACACCGGACCCAAGAGTCTTGAATGTGGGTCCGGCCGCAACATCATGTCATAAAAGTGTAATAATTAAATAGATTAATTAAAAAAACAAATAAAAAAATCAACAGGAAGAAAAAAACTAATCAATAAATAGAAAAAAATCTGAATTAACCCTTCAAACCAGGTTAACCCGTCAAACCTGAGATTCGCGTCATGAAAGTTTGATAACTAAATAGAAAAACAAATTGACGGGTTAACCCGTCAAGCCCGGGATACGTGTCATGAAAGTCTGATAATTAAATAGAAAGAAATTTAACATTAAAAAACTAAACTAAACAAAAAAAATTAATTAAAAAGAAAAAAAACAAAAAACAAATTCCGGGTTAACTCGTCAAACTTTAAAAAAAGCAAAGAGAAATTCGGGATATCTCGTCAAATCAGGTTAACCCGTCAAACCCGGGATCCGTGTCATGAAAGTCTGATAACTAAAAAAAAAATTAACATTAACAAACTAAACTAAACAAAAAAAATTCATTAAAAGAAAAAAACACAAAGAAAAAAAGCAAAAAAAAAAAACCCATAATGGCATAAAAAGCAAATAATAATAATAAAACAGAAGAAAAAATTAAAAATTAGAAAAAAACTTACCGTTTCACTGCAACCGCCGATAGGAAATCTTGAACAATTTTAGTATATGTTATTGATTAAAAAGAAAAGAAAAAAAATCGGGTTAACTCGTCAAACCGAGTTAACCCGTCAAACCCGGATCCGTGTTATGAAAATCTGATAACTAAATAAAAAAATAAAATTAATAAACTAAATTAAATTAAACAAAAAAAATTCATTAAAAGAAAAATACATAAAGAAAAAACAAAAAAAAAAACGCATAAAGACATAGAAAAAAATAAAAAGAAAAAAAACAGAAAAAAAGAAAAAAAAGAAGAAGATCTCGGTTTCACTATGAACTTGCAAAAAAATTAAAAAAAAAAAGCGTCATCGTTTCACTTTGTGGACCGCATATGAAACATTGAACAATTTTAGTATATGTTATTAATTAAAAAGAAAAGAAAAAAAATTTGGTTTAACTCATCAAACCAGGTTAACCCGTCAAACCCGGGATCCGTGTTATAAAAATCTAATAACTAAATAAAAAATTTAACATTAATAAACTAAATTAAACAAAAAAACTCATTAAAAGAAAAATACACAAAGAAAAAAGCAAAAAAAAAATACATAAAGACAGAAAAAAAAACAAAAAAAAACAAAAAAAACAAAAACAAAAAAAATAAAAAAAAATAAAAAACAAAAAAAACGAAAAAAGAAAGAAAGAAGAAGAGTGTTCAGCGTTTCACTGTGGACTTGCAAAGTGAAACACCAAGTAATGAAAGTTTGATAACTAAATAGAAAAAAATTTAACATTAAAAAAAATTCATTAAAAAAAATAAAGAAAAAAACAACTTAAAAAAACAAAGCAAAAGGCAAAAAAACAAAAGAAAAAAAATTGTTTAAAAAACAAAGCAAAAAAAAAAAAAAACCATTGGCTTTCAACGTGGATCGACTCGAAAAAATAATTAATTAAAAAGAAAACCGGGAAAAATCCGGGTTAACCGTTAAACCGGGAACCCGTATTATGAAAGTTTGATAACTAAATAGAAAAAAATTTAACATTAATAAAAAAAAATTAAACAAAAAAATAAACAAAAAAATATTCATTAAAAAAAACAAAGATTAAAACGACTTTAAAAAAGAAAAAAAACAAAAAAAAGCAAAAAAAAGAAGGAAAACCAGAAAAAAATCCGGGTTAACCCGTCAAACCCGAAACCGTGTTATGAAAGTTTGATAACTAAATAGAAAAAAATTTAATATTAACAAAAAAAATAAACAAAAAAATATTTATTAAAAAAAATAAAGAAAAAAACAGCTTAAAAAGAAGAAAAAAAACAGTTAAAAAAAAAGCTAAAAAGAAAAAAAAAAAACACTTCTCATGTTTTATCTTGTGGACCAGACTGCATGGGCACGAAAACACTGATTTCTTTTAGCTATTGTTATAATTCCAACCATTTTCTGATTTTTTTACCTTGAAGGTCAATTGCAAACCCTCAAAATTAGTATTTTAGTAATTTGTTTGTTTAATCTTGTGCATGAAGGTAGTTTGTATTTGTGGTGTGAGCCCAAATGTTTTTAGTAATGACATTCTTGTAAGGGATAATAGTAAGAAATAAATAATTAAAAAGGAAATATAAGAAAATAATTTATGCGTTCGAAGTTATTATTAGATGCCATCTAATTTGTTTTAGATATAACTAGTTAGATGACCCGCGCGATGCTGCGGGTTAATTTTTTTTGTATAAAAAATATCAAAAAAAGCTAAGATTTAAAAGTGTTAGGTCTTTCTGCAAAACTATACCCAAGAGTCTTGGGTTTAGCTACAACGTCTGACCCAATAGTAATATTTATAATATTAATAATAACATTAAACTTGCATGACCCAAGTTTAAGTGAGTTTGGCTGTAATACCAGACTCAATAACCTTGGATGTGGGTCTGGCTGCAAGGTCGTATAATAAAAGTGTGATAATTAAATAGATTAAGTAAAAAGAAAAAAACATAGAAAAAAAAACCAACATGAAGAAAATAACTAATGAAAAGAAAAAAAATCTATTAACTGGGTTGACTCTTTAAACCAGGTTAACACGTCAAACATTGGATTTGTGTCGTGAAAGTTTGATAACTAAATAGAAAAAAAAAATTGACAGGTTACCCCAGAATTAACTAGGCTAACCCATCAAACCTGAGATCCGTGTCATAAAAGTTTGATAATTCAATAGAAAAAATTTAATATTAAGAAAGTAAATTAAAAAAATAATTAAAAAAAAGCTAGAAAAAAACTAAAGGCATCAGCATTTTCACTGTGGACTGCATTGTACAGTCCACAATAAAATGCTTAAAAAGAAAAAGAAAAGGGAAAAAAACAAAGGCATACCCACAAGTTAATTTTTTTTCTTCCATAAAAAATATAAAAAAGGCTAAGATTTAAGAGTGTTAGGTCTTTTTGTAAAAATATACCCAAAAGCCTTGGGTCTAACTACAACGTTTGACCCAAGAGTAATATTTATAATATTAAACTTATATGACTCAAGTTTAAGTGAGTCTGACTGCAACACCAGATCCAAGAGCCTTAGATGTGGGTCTGGCTGCAAGATCGTGTCATAAAAATATGATAATTAAATAGATCAATTAAAAAGAAAAAAACAAAGAAAAAAAACCAACATGAAGAAAAAAATTAATGAAGAAAAAAAAATCTGAATTAACTGGATTAACCCTTCAAACCAAGTTAACCCATCAAACTTGGAATTCATATCATGAAAGTTTGATAACTAAATAGAAGAAAAAAAAGTTGATGGGTTAACCAAGAATTAACTCAATTAACCCGTGAAACCAGGTTAACCAGTCAAACCCGAGATATGTGTCATGAAAGCCTGATAATTAAATAGAAAGAAATTTAACATTAACAAACTATATTCAGAGATGTATAACTTAATTGGTCAGGTTATGGGTTTATTTTCTAGAACTTACTAGTTCGAATTTCATAAATCTCAAGGCTACTGAGGCTTACATGATCGATAACTTCAGGCCTATAAAATTAATCGAGGTGTGTGCAAACTAACCCGAATATTCATAATAATAATAATAATAATAATAATAATAATTCTTCAAACTCAGCCAATAAAAAAATATTATTTCCTCTCCTTTTGTTTATATAGTGATTACACATGCGCGTTATTTCAGAAGGCTTGATTGGTCAATGCATGGGGCACACGTGTGCCACGTGGTCTAGTAAGATATTCCAACCATTTTCTGATTTTTTTACCTTGAAGGTCAATCGCAAACCCTCAAAATTAGTATTTTAGTAATTTGTTTGTTTAATCTTGTGCATGAAGGTAGTTCGTATTTGTGGTGTGAGCCCAAATGTTTTTAGTAATGACATTCTTGTAAGGAATAATAGTAAGAAATAAATAATTAAAAAGGAAATATAAGAAAATAATTTATGCGTTCGAATTTATTATTAGATGCCATCCAATTTGTTTTAGATGTAATATAATAATTTAAGATGGGTCAACAATCAAAGCTTATTGAGTAAGGGTGACGGCCTACTAACCAAAGTAAATGGGCCAAAGACCAATCCAATAGTTATCATCCTCATGGGCCCAGCAGACCAACACAACATCACCACAGCGTCTCCACCAAACTACTGCCCAAAACAGCTGCTCTCTCCCCACCTCTCCAGCACAACCCCTTGCCACAGCGCCAACACGCCGAGACAGCCAGTCCTTCACCACACCAAGACCCCAACTGTCCAGTAACTCAGCAGCCTCCACAACCATACACAACCCGGAAATACTCAACATAGTCCACAGGCGCCTCCAACCCCGCCGCGCGTGTACCACACTGCCCACTCTGGTTCCAGCGTATCCCGAAGGGTATTTCTTCCCCATGCGCATTTTACAGCTTATTTCGCATGTTATATATATGTGTGTGTGTGTGTTCATAATTGAAGTGTTGGGGTTAAAGACCGGAGGTATGATGCCTCCGGAGAATATATGAGGTGAAATAAGGATGGTATTGTTTGAATGGTTTATCCAAGACGTATCGGTGTGGTTTTGTTTTGTTGCGAATATGCATGTTTCGGCGTGATTTTGTGTTTCTGGCGAATATGCATGCTCTAGGCTACAAGAGCCCGATGCAGAACTTTTGAACCACACTATCAAGTTCCTTCTTTTTCATGCCTATACCACCCGCGAACCATAAAAGCTTCCACACTTGCTAAAACCCTCTCCCTCGTCATCTATTTTCGGAGCACACTAAACTACTCCCTTCTTTAATTACATTAGTTAATTGATTGACAGGAGATAGCAATGAGGGAATTAGTGACGGTTCAAGTCGGAGGTTTTGCAAATTTTGTAGGCTCTCATTTCTGGAACTTCCAGGTAATCTTCCTTCCTTTTTTATTTCCCTTCAACTAAAGTTTATTTTTTGTGCTTAATCGTTTTTTTTTATGTTAAAAAGGATGAGTTGCTTGGATTAGCTGGGGATCCTGACAGTGATCCAGTTTTCAAAAACCAAAGTCAGTACCTCAATATGGACACTCTCTACCGCACTGGCGAAACAAACCAAGTAATTTTTTTTTTCCATTTAATTTCTTCTATTTTTTGCAAATTTCTAAATTGGTTATAGAAATATATTGGTAATGTTATTATTGTGTAAAAATGTGCAGGGTGTTCAGACTTATACTCCTCGCTTACTTTCAATAGACTACCAAGGTACTTCTTAATTCTTGTTCAAAATTAACAAGTAGTAGTGGTAGTAAATTTTCCTTACCGACATTTTGCTAGTGCAGTGCAGTGCAGAGTTCTTTAGTCTAGATAGTTTATACAGTTAGGATCTGAATTATATATATCCTTTGCGTGTTTGGGTAAGTGTTTGTATATTGTGACTCTAATTAACAAAGAAGCTTCTGTCATCAGGTCTGATTAATTGGTATTGAGCAAAATTTATTTAGCTGGATTCTTTGACATTGCAGGGTCTCTTGGATCTATGAGTTCACGTGGTACGTTGTATAACGAGAGCTCATCAGCACCTTCAAATGTCTGCACATGGTGAGACTTGTAATGTTTGATTTACAAATTAAGAATAAAATGCGTTGTCTTATAATTCCGCGTCTCTAATTAAAGACTAAAATTTATAATAATAATATGTTTATGTTTTGGCTAGATGGCTTTGTTGGTGATTCTGTCTTGTTTATTTTCTTTAGAAGTGGCACCTACGGCTTCATTCTAAAACTTTATAATAAAAGTGACGTTATCAAATTTGCATTATGTTCAACTAGGATGTCTGTCATGGGAATTTTTATTAACCACTGTTCTGTACTGTGAATTGTTTGTTAACAAGTTGAGTTGGTAATCAAATGAGATTGCATAACTTTATTTCCATTATGATCTCTTTGTGCAGTGACCATCACTCAAATGCAAGTGAAGTGAACTTCAAAATTCTGATTGGTATTAATATGCTTATATTTTATGCACCGTTTACTCTCAGTCCTACTGGAATGAGAAATGCATTCTTTGTCTTATCATCAGGTTTGTTGAAGATTAAGATTCAAAATGATTATTTCATCGTAAAGATCCTTTCAAGTAGAATATAGATCTACTGTCCCTCAATTAGGAGCTAGTTTGAAACGATGGATTAAGTACTTTTAAGAAATGTGTTGAAGCTAGTTCAGATGCTCCTTTGCTGTTTTTTATAATTGAAGTTGCATCACCTTTAGGGTTTTTCCTTCTTTCTTTCTCCTTCTTTATTTTTTCCCCCCTTAAGTTTATGGTTCTTAACACTTGTCAGAAAAGAAGGGCTAAAATTTTAGTTAGTTGTTGTCGGAAAACTTTTAAATTTTGGAAAAACTACGTGAATTGCCAAGCCATTTATTGCCTGTGATTTCTACTGTGAGAGTTTTAGAACATTTGTTTATCTAAAGAATATCATGCAGGACTAGTAATGTTTCAACTCATGCATCTGAGCCTTTAAAGAAGAATTTGTTCTTGCAAAGTTTGTACGAGGAAGAGCTGGAGAACTTGAGGCTCTCAAAAGGTATAAGCAATGGGAAGAATGATAATCCAAGAGAAATACAAAATCAGGACATAGTTGATTGTTTAGAAAGTGATGTCCAGTATTGGACAGATTTCTCAAAAGTACACTACCATCCCCAAAGTTTATACGAGTTAAATGGATTATGGATGAATAATGTGGAATTTGACAATTATGGAATTGGAAGGGACATTTTTTCTGGGGGTCTACGAGGAGAAGAAATAAGTGAGAGGCTTCGGTTTTTCATAGAAGAGTGCGACCACATTCAGGTAAATTTCCTTGCAAGGAGTTTTGATCTGTATTATGTTCTTCAATTCCATCTGAACTTAAAAGTATTCTTTGTTTTTCTTACATTATTTTTGAAAAAAAATGATTTTAACGTAGTTTATTGTCCTGGCTCTCGAGAAGTTTGGGATGCTTGCTGAGTCTTCCCAAGCCTCCGCTTAAACATTAACACTGCCATACGAGTTTTGATTTGATTTATGTCACTGTGCCTTGATGCTAAATCTTTGTTTATCTTAACAGGGATTTCAATTCATTGTTGATGACTCAGGAGGTTTCTCTGCTATAGCTGCAGACTTTTTGGAGAGTATTGCAGATGAATATACAAATACACCAGTTGTACTTTATACTGTGAGGGGTCCTGGTTCTCAGATGAACCTGACTAGCCAAAAACAAAGACTTTCCAGGAGCATTCACGATGCACTTTCTTTTTCAAGACTGTCATCCTTCTGTAAATTGATTGTGCCAGTTGGTTTACCCTTGCTAAGTACAAGTAAGCATAATTGTATTTACATATTCTCTTGACATTATCTATATGTGATGCTCTGTTTTGGTTTCTTTTTGATGCTCTGTTTTGGTTTCTTGAATCTGAAGAATTATCTTTTTGAGTTATTTACTTCTGTTTTTCTGTTTTTTGGGTAATCTACTCTTGATGTTGAAGGTAAAGCTTCCATGCACCTTTGCATTAAAGATGAGATGCCTTACCACAGCAGTGCAGTGTATGCCGCTGCTCTACACTCTATTAGTGTCCCTTTCCGAATTGAGCCACTTGGACCTGCAAATTCGCATAATTTTTCTGGCGCTGTGGATGTTAATGGAGTTATACAAATGTTAGCAGGGCAAGCTAGGCAAAATATGGTGACTATTCTCGATGTTGCAATGCCAGCACCTCCTATTTCTGGTATTTTCCAAGTTTCTTTTTTTTTTTTTTTTCATCTCATGTCCTTATTTCTGTCAGTGAGTTTGGTTAATTGTTGAAGATTATAAAATCCAGGGAAACATGTTGAGCACTCTTTACTGAGGAATTTGCAGCCATTAACACCAGAGATTGCAGAAGATGTGGAGGATATGCAAGCAGTGGAGTTCATGACTGTGCATGGAGCTCTTCGATCAGGTACTGGTTGTAATTTGAACATGTATCAAAACTAATATAGTCTTAATTCGTTACCTAAATGGCTTTGTTTCCAAGCTTATGTCAGGTCTTACAAAATTTTCCTTTTGCAATCTTTGGGCTTCATTTCTGCGTTGTTAACTTCTACTTCATGGACATCATAAAGTCGAAGTGTACCTTCTAATCATTAAAGAGTTCTTGATAGTGATAGTTTTTTTCTATGCATTTGAGAACATCCATTGAGAAAAAAGAGACTAGAGAAAATCATAGCTTTCCTGTTTTTCTTGTAATAGGTTCTCTTGCAATCTTCATGGAAAAGAGTTTTCATTAATCTTGGTTCTCTTTCCTATCTGCTTCTTAACAAGGATCCTGTACGTATGCTCTTACTTCATTGTATTTGTTCTGCAGGAGGTCACCATGCTTTCATTTCTGAAGTAACGGATTCAGTTAATGCTGCTTATGAAAATTCCTCATCAAGACCAAAATTTTGTCATTTATCAGTCTCCAGCTGCCCACTTCCAATACCATTGCCATTTCCGAAAATCTTTTGTAACCTTGTTGGCCAACACGGTGAGCTCTTGAGCAGCCCGGTTCCAGGTTGTTCATCAAGGGGATCACTTGATGTCCATTCCATCCCCATGGCAGCTAGACTGCGCTCAAGCACAGCTGTCTTACCATTTTTGGAGAGTAGGTTGGCAAATCTCCGCAGACTTGGAATTCAGCAAGGAGCCCCTGGGACTGAGTTAGTTAGAAGCTGGGGTTTTGGGAAGGATGAATTAGAAGACATGGAAGAGACCCTATCTAAAATGGTCACAACACTCGATGACCGTGCTCAATTATCTGACTCGGATTAGGTTGTTTTCTTAAGAGTGTAACCAGAACGTGTTTGTTTCTTCATTATCCACTTCTTGTTCCCCCCCTCCCCATTGTAAAGTGATATTTTTATCAGTTTTTGTCTGGAAGAGATGAGTGACTACAGTTGCAGAACACAACCATGTACGTGTTTCCATTATCTTTAGATAATTGATGCAAGTTCCAAGTTCAGAAAACCAGAATATCTAGATTGAAGAAAACCATCTCCTCGGAGACAGATTCTCATAGGACGTGTTTATAATTTTTTTCTAAATATAAAAAAATAATGCATGTGTTATTAACACATTTTTTATTTACAAGTAAAGTCTTGGAAAGTATTTTTAATTAGGGTTAATTCTAGCTGATTTGTTATTTGAATTATGGGTTTAACCTAGCTTATCAATATTAGTTAAGAATACAGAATATTAGAGAATCAATTGGATAAAATTTAATGATGGGTTGTAAAAAATCTTCTAATATTATAAAAAAAAAATTGAATGACAAGTCTACGCACATCTAGGCCTTGAAGCCCAAGGTCGTGCCTACGTTTCTTTCATTTTTTGTGGATTTCCGCTCCTATGTTCTTAATTAAGCAAGAGACAAGTTGCCTGAGGCTATGGGCAACCTCTCACTCGCTATTTCTATAATTCAGCGACTGTAGTGGTGGTTGAAAAAAGGAGAAGGGATGTCCCCTCCTTTCCTATAAAAAAAAAATAAAAAAAAATCTATTCTAAACCCCAAAACATTTCAAAATCACGTAAAATAAGTCAATTGAATCTTAAAAATTAAAACCGAGCTTGATGTCATGGATGATGGCTAGTTTTAATACATGCTCATCCTAGGTCACTACAATATATTTTAGCTGTGCTGCTCTCTCGCAGAGCATAAGATTTCTTCTATTAAAAATACTAGTTTTTACTCTCTTTTCTACACGTGCCAATTTTAGAAATTTTTTTATAAAATTAGCAAACTAGTTAGTGGTACCCACATTAAGTTGGGGGTGGAATTTCAAGTTAATTTGTAATTAAAAAATAATAATTTTATTTGAACTTTTTATTTTAAGAAATTATTTTTATGTAGAAAAAATGAGGAATTTTATAGTGTTCAGGAAAAAACTAATGATATCTTATTAAATATATGAATACAAGTATAAGAAAGAAACCATAAATAAAAATATTTTTATTATTTTTTATAGGTTATGAATTTTATTTTTTCTCATTTTCTAATATCCATTTATTTCTTCAAAATGAGCCCAGAGAGTAACTAATATGATGCTACTTGCTACTCCATGTGCCCTATAAAGTTTTCCAGAAGAATATTACAAAATAGAACATAAAAAATGTAAAATGAATAATAGTTTTTTTTATTTTTTAAAAAATAAAAACTCGGGTTTAGAATCAAAATGAAAAAAAAAGGATAAATCAATCAGTAGCAATAAAATAAAATTAACTAGGTTTAGGAAGAGTTTAGATCAAATACAAAAAACAGGAAGCGATTGATGACAACAACATGAGTTCCTTGATCATCGATCAAAGATTCAGACCTATTTAGAATATGAGTCCTTAATGCAATAAATTGATATTTACATAATAAGTTAGGATTCATGTAATTATCATAAAAGGGATGCGCAACAGGTTAGAATTTAGTTTGTATTAGGATTTCTCATGTAATTTTCTTATTTTCTTATTTAAATATTTATATGAAACTCTAATATTGTACCACCAAAAATAAGTCATCTAGTTAACGGGAAAGATGACCAATTTTATATATACAATTTCTTTACAACTTCCTTGTAATTTAACTGTGATTATTGTTTTCTATGTTGTTTTCGTGTGGATTTGAAAGATTGAATATGTGATGTTAATGCTAAAATTGTAATAGAAATCAGTGGGGGGAAAAATAGAATTAAGAAAGAGGATTTAAGAAAGCTTTAACCAAGGGATTTAAAAACGGTTATGGTATAGAATTTTTTATTTTTTTATTTTTTATGATGCATGGCCAGTACCTAAATGATGTTATTTTATTAATTACTAGCTGAAATTCACTTTTAAAAAAATTAGACAAGTAAAAGAGAATAAAATCAATGACTCTTAAAAAATAACTCCTAAAAAATGATAAAATATCTTCATTTCAAGTATGTATGTGTGTATATATATATATTTTTCTAATTTCATCCCTTAAAATTTAATTTTTATTTTAACTTTGTTCATTATTTTTATCATTCTTATTTTTTTCCCTTATCATTTTTTAATTGATATTTTTTATTTATCAAATTTGGTTCTTATTCTTTTGATTGTTACTTATTTTATTTGAAATAATTTATGAAATGGTTACTACTATTATTTTAATTTCTTCATCTTTCAATTTTTTTATTTGTTAGATTTAATCTCTACTATTTTGATTATTATTTATTTTATTTGAGATAATTTATAAAATTATATTTTTTTTTCAATTTTATTCTCATTCAACCTTTTAATTTGTAAGATTTGTTCCTTATTATTTTAATAAACTTGAAAAAAAAAAATATTTTCTAATTTATTTTTCATTATATTACCAAATATCAAAAAAATAATTTACTTTTCTGAAATTTATGTTTAAAAAAAACGATTTTTCAACAAATAAACAAGATCTAGTTGGGTTTTTAATCTGTATTGGAAAAAAAAAAAACGATAGAGAGGCTTGGAATTAACGTTGTGGGTGGTGTTCTTTATTTTTGGACATTGATATTCTGTTTGGGTTTGTCACAGGTGATGTTGTCTGACCAGGATTAAAATCCACTAAATAAAATTTTCAAAAAAATAATAAGCTCAACCTAATAATAGACTAAGATAAAGTCCAATACCATGAACCTGAACATGACAGGGTGGTCTGTCCCTTCATCGTCAAGGTCGCGTAGGTCCATACACGTGTCCCCACAACATCCTGTTCTCCATCTCATTCAGGGGAGCATAATCAGAAATGAAACAAGCTCAAGCTAAGATAAATTTCGGCAGTAACACAGCATGATAAAAACATGATGTGAAGCAACTTCAAACATGCACTTGCTACAAATAGATGCATAAAATGTCAAATCCAAATCATTGAGCAAATCAATTATAGTCTTTTTATCTCTATTTTTTTTATATGTTACAAGCAGCAGCTATTCTCAGTACTGATTCTTTAAGCTGCACAGGCAACTCTAGAGTAGTTTATCCTAGGTGTAGGGGTATAGGCCTGATATGTCCAGGGGATAGGAAAAAAAACAAAGAAAAACAAAAGGTACAAGAATAACAAAAAATTCCGGTGAGTACACGCCCCCTTCAAAATTTCCCCCCTTGATGTGTGACATTAGCATAGACCTGCATTGACCAGGAAATCCTTGGAGAAAATGAGATCATAATTGGCAACATACGAATACAAACAAAAGATCTCAAGACACCTACCTTGCAAATACTACTTTCTGGAGTCATAAGATTCAGACACAATGTATCATCACGGCACACTGAAAGAACAAAGCAACAATAATTGGAACAACATAAGAAAATTAAGTTAACTAGCTTTTCAAAAAGTAAACTTTTGACCTCAATAAATACATTCAGAAGGATGTCACTTAATGGCGAAAGAATATTTTATAACTGGTGTAATGTAGACTGAAACGATCACCCATGAGAATTGTTATAATTAGAATAATCATCCCAATTTTATCCTAGCTATAAATATGCAGTTTTTACAGTGAGGAATCTCATGCAGGATGACTGTCAAATGATGGACTAAACACCCCTGCATATAGCAACTATTTGTTTTCCACAAAATACCCTCATGGTGCATGCCAGATGCAACATGTATTCCATGTCCAGTTATTTAAAAAAAAAAAAAGTGCTTTGATAACTTTCCTCGTTCTGAAAAAAGGGGAAATTTTTTTTTTAATTTCCTATTTGCAGACGAGTTACTGACCTAACTTTATAGACATCTCCTTGATCTCTTTTTCCTTCACAATTACTAGCAGGTCTGATCGTACCCTCACGTGCCTTCTAGAGCTCTAACATCAAAAAGGGTGCTCTGAATCTGATAATGGTCAAATTACAATGCCATCAAACCAAACCTACAAAATATATCAGCCATCAGTGACTTGCTTATTAGGGTCTAAAAGTAGTTTGAATGACAGACCTTCGCCCCAAAACGTCCTCACTAGCCTTCAGAAACCAATCTTGCAGGTTGCTTTAATTCATAGACAGGCCTCACTCCTTTACTTGTGTTAGAAACAACATTGAAGAAGCTTGACGACAAAAAATTACCCTCGTTTTTCATATTTCTTAGCGAACTCTTTTAGTAGCAATTGTTGCCGAAAAGCCAAATATTTATCTACACTAGTTCCAGCCCACTGCTGACAAAAGCTTTCATCAGTTGGAACAAATGAACTAAGAGGGAAAGGCCCCTTTGGAGCTTTCTTTAAGGCAACCAAGAACCTATGGCGAGGGCGAATTCTCTGGTCTAAAGACAAGCTTAAGTGCGTGAGGGTATTTGGTCAAGGATTGCACCTCATTACGAAGTTCATTGATCAAATACTTGTACTTTGGCTTTAGATTGTCTTCCAGTGACAGAGATAATACCTGATAAGACAAGCAGCAGAATCATTAAACATTTACTAGAAATCATGAAAATGCATAAAATCAAATGACAAGCTTTTATAATGCACAATAATATATGATGAAAACCATTTTTATCTCTATATTTGTTTTGCATCATCCCTACTTGACATGTGAAACCTACTTATAGTAAAAGCAAAGACAGCATTGAGTTCTCTAAAAATATGAAGATAAACATAACCATTTAGAGAAAGCAATCCATTTTCTGTAGCAAACAACCAAAGCGTATCCAGCATAAGAAGAGAAAATATTTTTAATGAGGATACAAAAGGAATCTAAAAATATAAAGAAAAACATAGCCATATCAAGAAACCAATCCATATTCTGTAGCAAACAGCCTAAGCATATCTAGCATAAGCAGAGAGAGAGTTTTTTTAATGAGGATACAAAAGGAAGCAAATTAACCTGTGTAAGGCTGGTCAAGACTTTCAAGATGTCACCATTATGCATTCCAATACTCCTCAGGAAATTGATCCTTGGGATAAATCCATCATCAATGCTGTAATGAAGGAGCTGAGGATGTTTTGTTACCATCTTTACTACGCTATCCCTGGATGCTCCCAGCTCCCTGGATAGAAAAAGATAGCGAGTATTCCATGATACATCAATCCGCTGAACCAGGATTTGAGGGCTCAGCTGCACAACTTTTCCTATATTTTTTTCATCAATTCCAACCTCCTCAACCAAATATCTAACTGTGGGTTTTAGAGAATTCTCAACACTATAAGAAAATAGAGATGGAGCAGCAGCAATTATCTGCCCTATTCTGGAATTTGGAATACCTAAACCAATCAAGAACGCAGTATGAGACTTCAAATTACTCTCCACTGTATATTCTAGAATTTGAGGTTGCCTCAAAAGTATTCTTTTTATATCTCTGTGTTTGACGCCAATACTCTGCAGGTACTCCAACCTCTCCCGTGCAGAACATACATTTATTTGGAGTGATGGCATGTGCCTCTCATAGATTTGGATAAAGTGTGATTCCTTGAGCCCAAACGTGCTTAGGTAATCCAAAAGGGGAAGCCACTTTTCATCCAAATCCATTTCTTCAGATAGCTTTGGATATCTGTCCTCAGAAGATTTCCCTGTCATTAGCTGCAACCACAGAGAACATCTAAGCTTTTTTTGCATCATTAGTACA